>JAVHMZ010286146.1:0-20615 GCA_034782995.1 Amazona versicolor
ACTCCAAAGGACCTCTCGTCATTAACACGATTGCAAAGGCTGGCGGCCGCGACTATCACGGCGAAGCTTATTTCAGCGCACGCGACCACATAATGAACTCCAACACTTGGTTGAACAATTCCGCGGGCGTGCAACGGCCAGAGAGCGACTTCTTCTATCCCGGCGGAAACATCGGTGGACCGGTGTTGATTCCAAAAACAGGCTTCAATCGTAATCGCGACAAGCTGTTTTTCTTTGCCGGATTCGAATTTTACGATCAGACGCTCGACACCGGACTTCTTGCGGGCACCGTTCCGACCGCGAACATGCGCAATGGAAACTTCAGCCCGTCAGAATTAGCTATGCTCGGAAAAACCGCTGGCGGTGGCGGCTCGCCAGCCCCGAATGCCACCAGCTTCCCCGGCGGCATCATTCCCGCATCGGCCATCGATCCTACTGGCCAAAAGCTGATCAACCTTTATCCCTTGCCAAATGTCGATCCGGCAATCGCGCAAGGAAACAACTACGCAATAGACGAAGTATTCCCTCAAAACTCATTGCAGTTTCTGACGCGCGAAGATTACAGCATCAGCGACAACACCAAGCTATTTGTGCGCTATAACCTCCAGACTGAAAGACAGGAATTCCCTGTCTCGCTCTGGTGGAGGAATGCGCAGTCAGTCCCCTATCCCACCCCAATTATTGGAAAGAATCAGTCGCAGTCGGTTTCGGCGAGCTTGACTCACGTTTTCAATCCGACTCTTTCCAACGAGTTTGTCTTCGCCTACACCTACATCAACTTCCCGAACGTCTTTGACAATCCTACGAAAGTCAGCAAAAAGGCTTTAAGCATCCCCTTTACGGGCATTTACAAGAA
Organism: Amazona versicolor; assembly: GCA_034782995.1. Lineage (NCBI taxonomy): Eukaryota > Metazoa > Chordata > Aves > Psittaciformes > Psittacidae > Amazona > Amazona versicolor. Next base: position 857 of record JAVHMZ010286146.1, read on the forward strand.
TGGCGTCGATCAAATTCCATCTTTGACGGGATGGGGCGGCAGTGAGTTCGCGACTATTTTCAATCCTGGCGGATTTGAGGCCGGTGGTAGCGAAGGGTTGTTCGCGAAAAAAGATTTACCGACTGTCAGCGACAACATTTCGAAAGTCTGGGGAACCCACACCGCGAAGTTCGGTTTCTACTATGAGTTCGTGATCAACAATCAGCCAAACAACGGTTACACCAATGGGATCGTTCAGGAAGCCGATTGGGCCGGCAACACCGGCAATGCCTGGGCTGACCTCTTGACTGGCAAGGTGGGCGGCTATCAGGAACAGAACTTCAATAATCTCCACAACGAGGCTTACAACACGGCGGAATTCTTTGCTCAGGATAGTTGGAAAGTGACCCGGCGTTTGACCCTCGACTACGGGCTCCGCGCGTCGCACTTAGGTGCTTGGTATGACCGGCAGGGTTACGGCTTTGCCGTATGGAATCCCTCGCTTTATGTTCCTGATGCGGCCGAATCAGCCGGCACCGGCTTTAATTGGCATAAGCGCGACTCCAAGATCCCGCTCTCTGGCTTCGCCAACCGCGCTCTGTATTGGGGGCCCCGCGCAGGCTTGGCATACGATCTTCGCGGCGACGGCAAGACCGTCATCCGTGGCGGATGGGGCCGTTTCTACTATCACAACGCCCAGTTCACGCAAGGTCTCGATCAGCCCGTGGGTGTTCAAAGCCCGAGTTTCGGCTCGAATTCGTTTGCGGGAATCGAACAGATCGTGCCGGGAACGCAACCGTTCAACACCGGCGCGGTTTCATCAACGGACGACCACAGTCCGATGACTGACAGCTACAGTTTCACGATCTCTCGCGCTTTGCCTTTCTCCTCGTTGTTTGAAGCGTCGTATGTTGGGAACACGAGCAGGAACCAGTTAAATACGAACGGTGTCGGTACAAACGTGAACCAAATCCCTTACGGAACTCTGTTCAACGTGGGTACAGATCCATCTAAGCTAAACAACGGGGCCGAGTACAAATATGGGCCCTACCCCATTTATCAAGCGATCAACGTCGCCAATCACAATCTCTTCTCGAACTACAACAGCCTCCAAATCAGCTGGGTTCGACAGAAGGGCAACTACGACGTTAGTATCAACTACACGTACAGCAAGGCCCTGGGCATCGTAGGCGGGGATCAGATCAACTTGAAAAACGATTACGGCCCGGAGCCTTTTGATCGGCGTCACATCTTCAACGCCGCATACTCGATCAATCTGCCAAGCCCCATTCGCAACAACGCCATTGCTAAAGGCGTGGTCAATGGATGGCAGATTTCGGGAATCACGCAACTGCAAAGCGGTATCAACATCACCGCCAATTCCAGCGGCCAAGGCTTCAATCTCACCAGCAGCATCGCCAACAACGTCACGACCCAGAACGAATTCAGTTCAACGATCAGCAATCTGTCCATCAATGGCACAGACCAAATTCCATTGACTCCGTATCTCACCTGCGACCCAACGAAAAACTTGGCCTCGCATCAGTACCTAAACGGCAATTGTTTTGCATTGCCTACGGCACCCGGCCAGAACGGACCCATTGTGCTCCCAGAATATTTCGGGCCCTGGTACTTCAACAGCGATCTATCGTTGTTCAAAAACTTCCAGTTCACCGAGTCGAGGAAGCTGCAATTCCGGTTTTCGGCGTACAACTTCCTCAACCATCCAATCTATTCATTCGTGACCAATGGAGTGGGGTCGAACGCGCTGTACCTCAACTATGGAGCGAATGGGCAGCAGTCCAACACCAGCTTCGGCTATGCGCCGGTAAAGCTTGGCAACCGCATCGTCCAACTCGCGCTGAAGTTTTACTTTTAGCTGCAAGTTTTTCCAAACGGGGCAGGCGCGTGACAGGTCTGCCCTTTCTTTTCCGAACTATACTGTTATCAAGTTGAAAGCGCTCCGATGTCCTGGCTCGCGATCCTCGTCCTCGCCTCCGCAGTAAGTTCCGCGCAAGATCCCGTGGGCTTTTCGGCCCTTGCAACAAAAGCCCAAGCGGCCCGCGATGCTGGCCGCGTCGACGAGGCATTAAACGATTACTCCCGGGCGGTCAAGATCAAACCCACGTGGAACGAAGGCTGGTGGTATATCGGCCTGCTGAACTACGAATCTGATCGCTACGTCGAAGCGCGCGATGCTTTCCGTAAGCTCCTCGCACTTGACAACGAAATGGCCGCGGGTTGGGCCATGGCCGGATTGTGCGAGTTCGAAGACAAGAAGTACGACGAAGCGCTCGCGCACCTTTCCCATGCGCTTGATCTGGGACTCGCTCCCAATCCCGAAATCCACGACGTAACTCTCTATCATCAAGCCATGCTGCTGGCGCGCGCGGGCGAGTTCGCTCCTGCCGTCGCGGCTTACGCCAAGTTTTATGTCAACGGCAAGGAAAACCCGAAGTACGTGGAAGGCATGGGCATCGCCGCGCTGCACAAGCCGCTGCTGCCTTCGGAACTTCCTCCCGCCGAGCGCGAGTTGGTGATGCAAGTCGGCCAGGCTATGTGCGACGCGGCCGCCCGGCGGAGCAAAGACGCGCTCATCGAAATGGATCGCGTGATAGCGCAGCACCCGGCGACGCCGCAGCTTCACCTACTCAAAGGCCTGCTCTCACTGAGTGGCGATCCCGACGCTTCGATTGCGGAGTTCAAAAAAGAACTCGATATCGCTCCCGATAATGGTGCTGCCGCATATAGCCTCGCGCAAGAATACGTGAAGCGGGGCGACTTCAAATCCGCCGTTCCGGCCGCCGAGAAAGCTGTTGGGTCGCAGCCCCAAGCATCCATCAATCACCTTGTCTTGGGTCAAGCGTTAGTGAACGGGGATATCGATCTTAAGCGCGGCACAGAAGAGTTGCTCAAAGCCGAGAAGCTCGCACCGCGCAACTCCCAAGTTCACTTTGCACTCGCATCGGCGTTCACCAAGTCTGGGGACACAGCCGCAGCAGCCAGAGAACGAGCGGAGTTCCAGCATCTGCGCCAGTCACCTGGCGGCGAAGCCCAGCAATGAGAGTCCCGCTTTTTCTGGCGCTCTCGCTCACCGCTTGTGCGATTGCGTTGCAGGGTCAAGAGAGCGATCCTCGCGCCTTGATCCAGCGTGCCATGCAGCTTCAACAGTCCGGTCACGACGAAGAGGCCGTCAATGGGTATCGCGAATTCCTCCGGCTCGTACCCAACGAACCAGGCGCGCATTCCAATCTTGGAGTCTTGCTCACCAAGCTCGGGCGCTATCAGGAAGCCATCGTTGAATACGAAGCCGCGCGCGCGTTGCTTCCCAATGACGCGCATATTGCCCTCAACCTCGCGCTCGCCTATTCCAAACGCGGCGATCTCACGCGGGCGGCCGAGCTCCTTCGTCCTGCGCACGCGGCCGATCCCGGTAGCCGTCAAATCACCACCCTGCTGGCAGACGCGGAGTTACGCCTAGGTCACAACCGCGAAGTTGTCGCCCTCTTGGAACCTTTGACTCAACAAGACAACGATCTCGCGGTCGACTACTTGTTAGGGACCGCGCTCATCCGCGACGGTCGCGTCGAGCAGGGGCAAGTTCGCATCGAGCGCATCCTAAGCCGAGGCGATAGCGCCGAAGCGCGCTTCCTGCTCGGACAACAGATGTTCGAAGCGCACGATTACCCTTCCGCGGCCAATAAGCTAAAGAGCGCTCTCGATCTCGATCCAACGCTGCCCGAATTGCGGTCTTATTATGGACAAGCGCTTCTTTTCACCGGAGATCCCAACGGAGCGTCGGAAGCTTTTCGAGCCGCTCTCGCAACTGATCCCAACGACCGCCGCGCCAACCTCGGTTTAGGCGAAATTCTGGCCGAGCGAGGAGACGCCGCAGCCGCCATCGCGCCGCTAACCCGCGTTCTTGATCAGCAACCGAACAATGGCGACGCGCTCGCGGCGCTAGGCCACGCGCTGCTGCGCGAGAGGAAACTCGCCGATGCGCGCGCCCGCCTGGAAGCTGGTCTCGCCAACGGAATGAACACGGCGGAACTTCATCGCGATCTGGCTGCTGCGCTTGAAGGGCTTCGCGATCCCGAAGCAGCGAAACGAGAAATGGCTAAAGCCGAAGCCATTCGCGAAGGAGAAGACGGTGCGCGTTCCGGCCCTCGCGTTGGCGATCCCGCGCCGCCCTTCCGATTGACCACTGCAAGCGGCGACGCGGTTGTGAGCTTAGCTGACTTTCGCGGCAAGCGCCCGGTGTTGTTAGTTTTCGGCAGCTATTCCTGTCCCAATTTTCGCGAGGCCGCTCCCGCGCTCAAAGCACTCGAGAAGCGGTACGGCGCAGATGTCAAATTCTTGCTCGTCTACATCCGCGAAGCCCACACAGGCGCGACTTGGGAAACTGCGCGCAACGATCGTGACGACATTCACGTTACCGATGCCATCACTCTTGCGTCGAAGGTGGAACACGCCAGGATGTGCGAGCGCAGCCTTCATCTCGGATTTTCAGCCGTAGTCGACGGATTAGATGACGCCGTGGATAAGGCCTACGCCGCTTGGCCCAGCCGAGCGGTTCTCGTCGATCAATCCGGGAGAGTCGCATTCAGTACGCCGCTAACCGAACTCGATTTCGATCCCAAGCAACTCGAACGGGCGCTGCAGAGCGTCTCGACACACCCCGGCACCGGCTCACTCGGAGAATCTTCGCGATGAAACACATCTGGATCGTTCCGCTTATAACTGCAGCGGGCGCGCTCGCTTGGCCCGAACGCGCCGCAGCGAAACCGCAAACCGACACAACGCCCACCATACAAGCGGGAACAGAAGAGGTTTTGCTCGATGTAGTAGTTCGCGACAAAAAGGGGCGGCCTGTCAACGATCTCAAAGCTGGCGATTTTGAAGTCATCGATAACGGTGCCAAACACCCCGTGCGCTCCTTCCGCCTCGTGCAGGGGACGGAGGTGTCCAACGGTGCGGCAAAAACGCAGCTCGATCCGCTGCGCCAGGTGCGCCTCGTATCGCTTGTTTTCGAAGTCGGAGATACTTCGGCCCGTAAACTCGCCCGCGACGCCGCGCTCGATCTGCTAAAAAATCAGATTCCGCAAAACGTCTATTTCGCCGTTTTCGCCGTCGATCATCAGCTTGAAGCGATCCAACCGTTCACCAATGATCGCGACTTGCTTCGCAAAGGGATCGAGCGCGCGACGCACGGTCAAGGCCAGTTCGCAACGGACACGGCTCGGGTGCGCGCCGAATTGGAACGCCAGCTCGGACCTAACTTAAACCCGAATCAGTCCGCGCAGGAGCGCGTCGAGTCCATGCCGACCGGAGTCAAAGATAACACCGGCCCGAACGCCGCCCCGGACGGCGGCATGATGGCGCAAAAGCTCATGGCGCAGATCATGCTGAACGCGGTCACCTTCGAGCAATCGATGGCCACCGTGGAGAAAGGTCGCGGCGACATCTTTGCTCTGCTCTCGCTGGTGAAGGATCAATACCGCCTACCGGGACGAAAAACGGTTCTCTACTTCAGCGAAGGTTTCACAATTCCGCAAGGGATGGAGCAACCCTTCCAGAATGTGATCAGCATTTCCAATCGCTCCAACGTCAGCTTCTACACGATTGACGCACGTGGCTTGACCCTGGCGAGTCAAAACCAATCGGCCATCAATCAGCTAAATTCGGCGGCCGAATCTTCGAAAAGCCAGAACACCTCGACCGGGTACCAAGCCGTCCGGCCCGATCAAGCCAACGCTTTGGATACGGCCATCAACAGTACACGCGCTAATGTTCAAGTTACCCTCGGCATGTTGGCCGAGTCCACCGGCGGCTTTCTGGTTGCCAACACCAACGATTTCCGCGCACCTCTTCATAAACTCAGCGAAGATATCCAAACCTTTTACGAGATCAGTTACGATCCTAAGATCGAGAAGTACGATGGCACTTTCCGCAAAGTGCTCGTAAGGGTGGATCGGGCCGATGCCCGGGTGCAGTCGCGCTCTGGCTACTTTGCTCTTCCACCGTCAGTTAGTCAGACAAGCGGCGGAGTAACCCACGCATATGAAGCCGCTCTGATGCAAGCTCTTAATGCACCAACTCTCCCTCACGACTTCCCGTTCCGGTCGACTGGTATGCATTTCCGCGGTGCGAACAATGAGTCAACGGCAGCGATTGCGATCGATGTTCCAATCTCGGGGATTACATTGAGCGAAGACAAAGCGGCGAGCGTCTATGAAGGCCGCCTTTCTTACGTGGCTCTGGTGAAGAACACGAATGGGGAGATCGTGAAGAAGTTCGAGAATGAGATTCCCGTCAAAGCTCCAGCCGAAAAACTTGCCGGTCTAAAGCATGGCGAGTTTATTTACACCGACTCCTTTGACGCGCCGCCCGGGCGTTATACTCTCGAGTCCGCCGTACTCGACGGAGGGGGCAATAAGATGAGCGCGCGTAAAACCAGCTTTCTTGTTCCACCATCGTCGACCGCCCTCGGACTAAGCAGCGTTTCACTAGTGCATAGCATGCAAGACGCGGCGTCCGATGCTAAACCAAGCGACCCCATGCTTATGGAAGGCAAAGTGGTGGCACCCGCGGTGAATCCTGTATTGAAGAAAGCTGAAACCACCCAACTCTCGTTCTACATGGTGATTTATCCGGACAAGTCCATTAGCGCGGCACCGACTCTCGGCATGGAGTTCAGCAAAGATGGCAAAGTGCTCGGGAGCGGACATCCTCAACCAGGAAAACCGGACGCGCAGGGACGCATCCAGTACGTCGCTACAGTGCCCGCGGCGCAACTCGATTCGGGGAATTACCGGATTCGCTTCGTTGTTCAGCAAGGCAATGAAGCCGCTGAGGAATCAGCTCTGTTTCAACTCGAATAACAACTTGTTGCGTCCAGCGGCTCCGTAGCTGGTATTATTCTTGTCAATCGGGGTCATGGAAGTACAGGAGCGTCTTCAATCGGAACAGGACGAGCTGGATGCCGTCCTTCGTTCCGGCATATTCAACCGCGCACCCAATTTGGCCAAGTTTCTTCAATACATTTGCGATTGTCATTTCCGTGGAGAAGACGCGCAGATCAAGGAATACAACATCGCGGTCGAGGCACTTGGCCGCGATGGCGCTTTCGATCAGAAAAGAGATTCTATCGTTCGTGTAGAAGCGCACCGCCTACGCAAGCGCTTGAGCGAGTTCTACTCCACAGATGGCGCTTCGCGCGCGATGCGCATCGAAATTCCGAGCGGACAATACGCGCCGTTGTTTGTTCCGAATCAGTCCGCCGCAATGCAAAGCACGCTTGGGAGCTCGGTTGGCGTGAACGGCCCGGCTCCTGAAGCTTCTTCGGTATTGCCGGCTTTAGTTCCTCCGCCGGCACCAAACGGAAACGAGGTGGTTGTCGAACAGACGCCATCAAGATTGGCGCGATATGTGGTGTTATCGCTGGTAACGGTCGCGGTGATCCTGTTAGCCGTGTTTGGTATTCGAAGGCTTCGTCAACTTTCGGCGGAAAGCGTTTGGACCGGTTCCGCGCCCGCTACGCTTCCCACTGAATACCGCTTCATCGCGGGCTACACCGGCTCGCCGTTTCGCGACCGTTCCGGACGCATCTGGCAACCTGACGCGTTTTATCGCGGAGGCCGTTTGCGCACGTACTCCGCTTCACAGTATGTTCAAAATCAGCCCGACCCCAGTTTTCCGCGAACATATCGCGAGGGCAGATTTCACTACGACATCCCGTTGCGAGCCGCGCTATATGAGGTTCACATCTACATGGCGGAACTTCGGCTTGAAGGAGATGCGGGCGATCGGGGCCATTCGTTTTCCGTTCGTATCAATGGACGCGAGATCTACGGAACGGATGAGCTTTCCGAAATAGGCGGAGTCAACCGGCTCTACGTCCGTACCGTGAAAGATATTTCTCCGGGGAAAGACGGGCGCATTCACCTGGATTTCACCCCATTTTCAGATGACGCCGTTTTAAATGCGGTCGAGATTCTTCAATCGACGCCGGGGAAAATACGGCCGATCCGCTTGGTGGCGCGTGATGCCGCAGTGACGGACGCGAACGGTGCCGTCTGGCTAGCCGATCAATATGGGACGGGCGGCCATTTGATCGAGCGGCGTGATAGCGTCTCCGAGGGGATTTCCCGCATGCTGTACGAGAGCGAGCGCTTTGGAAATTTCGTTTACCGCTTGCCCGTGCCGCCCGGAAAATATCGCCTTTCCTTATTCTTCGCCGAGACTTACTTCGGGACTCCAATCGCGGTCGCGCAAGACCGAAGGGTGTACTCCGGCGGGCGGCTTTTCAACGTGTTCACAGAAGGCCGCACCTTGCTTGCAAACTTCGATCCCGCGCGCGAGGCGGGTGGGCCAAACCGCGGCATTGTCCGCACTTTCAACGATCTCGAACCAAACCCTCAAGGCGAGATCGTCGTACATTTTCAGCCTGTTCGTAATTACGCCGAGGTGAATGCGATCGAGCTGATAGAAACGGATTAGAATCGATTATGCGTTTTTGTTCACTGTTGTCGTTTATCCCCGCAGTTTTATTGGTAACCGCACCGGCAGCAGCTCAAAGCACGGGGTACACGGGCATCTTCGGAGGCGGTCCGCTCTACATTAATGCCGCGAACAACATCAAGGAGCTGCAGACTTCAGGCTTCACCGAGGTCATTGTTTGGAGCGTGGAAGTAAAAACAAACGGCGACCTCAACTTCAATGGCGAATTCCCGCTGACGTCAAATGGGGCTTACGTCGGCGATCAAACGCATCCCGATTTCGCTTCGAATATGGCGCTTCTCAAGCAAGGCACAGTAAAGCGCATCACGTTCAGCATCGGATCTTCCAACTATGGTGACTGGGAAAATCTCAAGGCACTCGTGAATGCTCAAGGCACAGGTCCGAATAGCATTCTCTATAAAGATTTCCAGTCGTTGAAAGCGGCCATACCTTCTTTGGACGCGGTCGATTTCGACGACGAAAATAGCTACGACACGCCTTCCACCGTAGCGTTCGGCGTGATGTTGGGAAACCTCGGTTTAAAGGCCATTCCCGATCCTTACACAAACAACAGCTACTGGCAAAACGTAGTGGCGCAGATCAATGGCCGTCTGCCCGGAACCGTGGACGGAGTGCATCTGCAAGCGTATGCGGGCGGCGCGGGCAACAACCCTTGTGTCGGATGGAATTTCGGCGCCGTGCCCGTGTGGCCTGGCTTGTGGGATAAGGTGGACACTCCGGGCCAGATCGAATCAATTATGAGCGGCTGGAACAATCAGTGCGGCATCAACGGGGGCTTTCTTTGGCTCTACGACGACATAGCCGGAAAAGGTAAAGCCGCGCAATTTGCCAACGCAATCAACACTGCGGTAAACCAAAGCGGGTTCGTGTTGTCAGGACCGTCAACCGTCTTCTTGAATCAAAGCTCTCGAGCTGCCGCGACAATCAAGGTTACTGACCTGAATGGGTTCAACGGCGACGTGACCGTTACCGTCTCAGGACTGCCGACCGGAGTAACCGCAACGGTACAAGGCACCGGTAATCAGCAGCAGATCGTGTTTCGCGCCGGCATGCTTGCTCCTACCGGATTCACCTCGATTACGGTTACCGGAACGTCCCAGCCCTACACGAAAACCTTGCCGCTATCCTTGGCGATAAGTGCGGCGAACGGTTCCGCCGGTAAAGGGACTGTTGCTGACTTATCGACCGCATACAACTTACACGGCATCTATACCGACGGCACGGCTTTTCAGACGGGAGGCGTCGATGGTGACGGGAGCGCCTACTCCGAAAATCTTCTGGGGACCGCGCGTGTTCTTTCCGGATTTTTGTTCGATCTTGGCCCGGCGAACCAATTGAACGCGGTGGCCTGCGAAGGACAGACCGTCCTGTTGCCCCAAGGCCAGTATTCGAATCTGCTGTTATTCGGCGCAGCGGTGCAAGGCAATCAGCTTTCGCAGGTTTTGACGGTCAACTACACGGACGGAACCACCTCCACTTTCACCCAGAACTTCAGCGACTGGTTTACGCCTGAGAGTTATCCCGGCGAGAAAGAAGCCGTCGCCATGGCGTACCGTGACTTGGCCAACGGAACGAAAGATGGACGTATATTCAACGTCTATTTCTATCGCTTCGCGCTGAACCCGGCAAAAACGGTCGCGAGTCTTCAGCTACCGAACAACGCACACGTCGTGGTGCTCGCGGCGACTCTGTTTTAACTGAGGCGGGTTCAGCTTCGAACTTCGGAAATATTCCCCGAACACGAACCGGGGTCCCCGCGTACATCACAATGGGTGTACCGTACAAACATGGCTCCTACCGCAACCATCGAATCCGCGCAGATACATCGACTTCTCGCCGAGCACGGCTATGAGGTTTCCGACACCGGTCCGCATCTTTTCACCATTCGCCAGCTGGATAGCGGGATCGCGATCCAAGCCGTTCTGGAAAGCGAGGTCATGGTCTTTTCCGTGACCTGCCTGACCGTGCCGCGCGATCGCATCACCGCCGACCTCATGCGCAATATGCTGGCGGCCGACAACGGCATCTCGACGAGCCACTTTCAGCTTTATGACTTGGGCGGCGGCACGACCGCGATCGCGCTCACCAACTTCTGCAAGCTCCAATCGCTTGGACCCGACGACGAGGACGACATTCTTTCGTGCGTGCACTTTCTCCTCGCTGATCTCCTCCCCGCCCGCGATCTGCTCAAGAGTTTGGAATAATCGAAAGGAACCGACACGCTTATGGGATTCTTTTCTGAACTTTTCGGACGTGCCGGCCGTGTCACTCGCGGCCGCGCCAATGACGCCGTCAGCGCTTACGAAGACGCCAATTTCGATTCCACTGTCCGGCAGACGATCGCCGACATGAAGGCCGAGCTCAACAACGTGGTTCGCGCCTCGGCCGTGGCGATGAGCAATTACAACCGGCTGGACGCCGAGTATCAGAAGTACGTGCGCCAGTCCGACGAATGGAAAGCGCGCGCGAATCAAGCGCTCGACGCCGGCAACGAAGACTTGGCCAAGAAAGCCTTGGCGAAGAAGGCCGAATCGGATCGGCAAGTAGCCTCGATGCAGGTGGCCATTCAGCAGGCGCAAGGCGCGAGCGACAACCTTAAATCACAAGTCGGCGATCTGAAGCGCAAGATTGACGAAGGGGAACGTACGGCCACGACGCTGGTCGCTCGCAAGAACGCGGCGCAAGCTCAGCGCAAAGTCGCCGAAGCCATGGCTGGTGTTGCCAAAACCGACAACGCCTTTGCTCAACTTTCGCGCTTTGAAGACAGCGTTGCCAAGGAAGAGGCAACCGCAAAGGCCTTTCAGCAGATCGGCTCCATCAATCAGGACAATGATTTGGAACGCGAGTTCGCCAAGCTTGGCGGTCACTCCGTGGATGCCGAACTCGAAGCGCTCAAGCGCGAGCGGGCCCTTCCCAAGCCAACATCTCCGTTAGGTTTGCCGTCGCCCGAAGCGGCTCCAGAGAACAAGTAAGCACCGCCGGACGAGTACCGCATGTTCTTCAAGCCTTCCAACGGTTCCACGCGCCACGTCGATCCTAATCAACTGGAAGATTTGGCGCATCTCAAAATCACCGATGCCAAGCCTGGCGATAGCTTGTCCATCGCCGGCGCGGGCGATCAGTTCGCCGATCTTGATTTCACCCTTGACCGCCGCGCCATGGTGGAAGCGGGCGAGAAGTGGACCGAACTCAGCGGCCTTTACCGCGAGAAACGCGTCACGCTGGAAGTGCATAACAACGAAACGGTGCAGGTCTTCGCGCATCTTGACGGACGTGCGCTTACGCTCGATCAGTTGATGCTCTCCGAAGAGGATCTTTCCGAAATCGACTCTCGCCAGAATCCCGCCGATAGCTTTGAATTCGAAGACACGGTGTGGCTGTACCGATGGAGCCGCGAAGTCGGTTTCTTCGCCGATAACCAACTTAGTGGCACAGGCTGTTACATGTGGCGCTTCCAGCAAGCGGCGGGAGATCGTCTCCTCTCCATTCGCAAGTTAGAAGGGCAGCCTTTCACCGCCTTTGTATCCCAAACGGTCAATCCGGGAGACATTACCGTATATAGGGGGTGATCCCTCATGAGTCGTAAAACCTTTGCTGTAGTCGTCGCGCTAGTGGTTATCTTCGTCGCTTGGGCAATCATTGTCGGCAATCGGATGTCGGCGAAAGTCAAAGGAGATATCGCGGCTGAAAAGACCGCGCTCGCGGATACGCGCAAGAGCATTGACGCGCAGCGCACCCAGGTTGCGAGCCAAGCCGCGGCGAATCCCGAACTCTTTGCGGTGCGCGGATTTGCCAACACTTGGCCCAATCGTTTCGCCGATGCGACTCGTTCGCTCGGCGAAGCTGCTCGGGTCGACGATCAGCTCACTAGCCTTGTGCGCGCCAACCGGCGCTCCTCCGAACAGACTGCCGAGCGGCTGGTCGATCAAGCACGCCGCGAACGACTGACCGCTTCGCGGGAAGCGATGGAAGTCGTGACCGAGGCGCAGAAACGCGTCGATTTCCGAAAGAACTTCAGTTCGAATTTGGAAAAAACACAGTCTCGCGCCCGAGCCTTCGCCGCGCTGGATCTCGCGCCAGTCACTCACATAATCGAAAAAGCCGAATCCGATTGGCCGGTGAAAAAAGATCAGTTGCAAACGCGTCTGGACGCGCTCCAAAGCTCTCAAAAGGAAGCTCGCGAATCGGAAAGCGCAGTGGCGACGCTTGCCGCCAAGCCCGCGGCAACACTTACGTCCGCTGATTACGCGCGCGTCCTTGACTTGGACGAGTCGCTTTCTGCCAGCGGGGACACGCAGGCCCGTGCGCTCCAATCGCAGGCGCACCAGCTCTACACCTCGTGGGATGACGTGCTTGACGATCTCGATCACGATCACGATGTCTACCGCGAGCGCACCAAGCGCATCGAAACCACTGTGCCCGCACCCGGCGCGAAAGGTACGACGACCTCTAGCGAAAACTGGACAACGGTGTCGCCGGAAGCTTGGCACGCCGTCGAAAAAGATATCGGCATGAGCATCGCACACAAACCGCTGGGCAGGTTCGACAGCGAGGCCGATACAACTCCGCAGCCGCCCGGCTTCGCTTACATGGCCTCGCCGGCGGAAGGGCGAAATCAATACGGCTACTGGGACAACCGCGGCGGCACATCCGTCTGGACCTGGCTGCCCGAATACCTGATCCTCCGTGACCTTCTGACCCCGCGATACTACCAACCGATCCCCAGTTGGGAGTGGGGCCGCTACCAACAGGCGCGGCGCTACGGCCAAACTTACTACGGCCGTGACGAAACTTCCGGCACGCCGAAGTACGGTTCGCATGGAACCTTCACGGCGCGCTCTTACTCCAACAGCCGGTATGCACAGACAGGCGGCTTCGGCAGTTCGAAATACGCGTCCGGCGGAGGGGGATTCAGCGGCTCCAAGTACGGCGGCGCAACCGCGTCCGCGCCGTCGTCTTCGTCGGGACAACGTTTTGGATCGTCGGCCTCATCGAGCGCAGGCAAACGCTATGGCGGGTCCAGTGGAAAGAGTTTCGGGGCATCTCGATCCGCCGGAAGAAGCTTCGGCGGCGGACGCAGAAGATAAGTCGCTTAAGCTCGCGCTTGAAGATGTTTTGCGCCGCGCGGTTCGTTTGCGCAGTGCTATTCTGTCACCGTGGATCTAGATCTAGACAACCTGAAACATTCGATCTCCGAACAGCTTCAAAAGTCGGATTTCGCCGTCTTTCATCATGATTCCGGCACTTTCGACGCTAATCTTGTTGTCACCTGGGACATTGAAACGTTTCCCGATCCGGACATGTTTCTGGATGCCGCGCGTAAGCTAGGTGTCCGCATGATCCTCTTCTCCGCGCGTACGTTCGAGGACGCCGAACTCGACGAAGCTGAGGAAGATCTCGAAAATTCCGAGATGAGCCGCGACGATCGCCGCGATTACAGCAAGAGTTTGACGAACTTCCGCGATCACACCGGCGAAACCTGCTCCATCGAACTTGCCTTCCACTTCGAAACGCACTTCTACCTTTACGAAGCGCGCTCCGACTGGTATGAGGAGTTCGTCGGCATCACCGATGAAGTAATGGCGTACGGAACCGGTGAGGACGAAGGGGAAGAGGGCGGCTCCGACATGGGCGGCTTCTATTCCAAAAACTGATGCACCGGTACGCCGGTGGCAACTCACTCCCGTAGACGAGCGTGCGGAAGCGCTTGCGCAAGCGCTGGAAATTCCAGTTCCGATCGCGGCCATATTGTGCGCGCGTGGCTTTGCATCGTTGGAGCTGGCTCGAAATTTTCTTGAACCATCGCTGAGCGCGCTTCACGATCCCCATTCGCTGCTAGATATGGATCGCGCCGCCGAGCGTCTACGTGCGGCAATTAGCCGCGAGGAAAAGATCGAGATCCATGGCGACTATGACGTGGACGGGACCACATCAATCGTCATTCTCAAAACTGCCATCGAGCTTGCGGGCGGCCAAGCTGGTTTCTTCGTTCCGCATCGTTTGCGCGACGGCTATGGAATACGAACCGAAGCGATTGATCGTGCGGCGGAACGGGGCGTGGGTCTCATCGTTAGCGTAGATACCGGAATTCGCGCCATCGAGTCCGTCGCGCATGCAAGGTCTTTGGGGATCGATGTCATAGTTACCGATCATCACTTGCCCGACCGCGAACTGCCGCCCGCGCTCGCGATCCTCAATCCTAATCGCGAAGGTTGCGAGTATCCGAATAAGTCACTATGCGGGGCCGCGGTTGCCTTCAAGCTCGCTCAGGCACTGCTCGGATCGCTTGGTTGGGAGCAGGCAAAACTCGAACGCATGCTGGCTTCGTTGCTTAAGCTTGTTGCGGTCGCCACCATCGCGGATGTTGCGCCGCTCACCGGAGAAAATCGCGTGATGGTGTCGCACGGGCTGCGCGGTCTCGCCCAGGTTCGCAATCCAGGTCTGCGCGCTTTGCTCGATGCGTCCGGTGTTGCGCCGGGCGTGCCTCCGACTCCCACGCAGATCGGATTCCAGATTGCCCCGCGCATCAACGCTGCCGGACGCATGGCCAGCGCGGAGGAAGTCGTCGAACTATTCCTGACGAGTAACACCGACCGGGCTCAGGACATCGCGCAACGCCTGAGCGGCTTTAATCGCGAACGCCAAAGCGAGGAGACGCGCATCATCGAAGAGATTTTGGCGGAGTGCGAATCGGAGTGGCCCGGCGAGCCGCCGAGCGCTCTCGTATTTGCGCGGGAGAATTGGCATCGCGGCGTGCTTGGTATCGTCGCGAGCCGCTTAGCGGAGCGCTTCTGCCGCCCTGTGTTCGTCCTCGGCGTTGAGAACGGCGAAGCTGGCGGATCGGGCCGCAGCATTCCCGCGTTTCACTTGCTGGAAGCGCTCGAGTCCATGCCTGGCTTGTTCACGAAGTGGGGCGGACATCGTCAAGCCGCAGGGGTAACGTTGTCTTCGGAACGCGTCTGCGAGTTCCGCGCGCGCTTTTCCGCTCATGCTCAAAGCACGCTAGCTCCGGACGATTTCACGCCCGTGCAGCGAATTGATGCGACGCTGCGCTTCCTTGATGTCGACGACGCTCTCTGGACCGCGCTCGTGAGACTTGAGCCGTTCGGCATGGGTAATCCCACGCCGGTATTTGCGGCAACGGATGTCGAGATTGTGAGCAATCCGGCGATGATGGGATCAAGTGGCGAACACCTCCGTTTCGCCGCGCGCCAAGACGGCCGCGTACTGCCAGTGAAAGCATTCCGCGCTGGTAGCCGGATCAGCGAACTGCAAAGAGGTTCTCGCGTCGACCTCGCGTTTCGGTTAGAGGCGGATAACTACACCGGCGGCTGGGCACTGTCGTTATGCGATTTGCGCGGGGCGAACACTCGGGGTTAAAGAATTTCCAACATCCGCGAAGCTTGGTGTACTATTCCTTGTCTCCTTGAATGTACTTACCCATCAGATCAAACGCGTTTGACGCGCGCTTCAGTTTGAGCTGGCCGAAAGCCTCTGAAGGTACGTCGATCTCCGATTGCAATTCGAAGATCTTATTCCGTAACGAGTCGAGAGTAATTGAGCGTTCAGATTTTTTCTTTTGCGCATACATGGCTATACTTTTACTAATCTCCTTGAACCGCGCTTTCGCTTCGATCTGTTTCAGTACATCCAACACAACAACTTTCAGTCCCGTTGCTACCTGCGCCCAGGCTTCGTCACGGTTTGGCCAGAGCGTGACCGGCCGGGCTTCGGGCGGAAGAGCCTGCACCGCGGCGAATGGCGCGTCCTCCCAGAGACACGGACGAACGATCACCGGTACAACGCGCGTTTGCTGCGCTTCGGACCGCTCCATAGCTCGCGTCATTTCTTTTCCGTAGCAGTAATCGGAATTCACGAAATCCGAACTGATCAGCATCACGACTATGTCGCTCGCTTCCAGATGCGATTGAATCTGCGGTTCCCAGTCATCGCCCGCCACGATCTTGCGATCGGTCCAGATATCGACCCACTTCTTGCGCCGCAGAATCGCGACATGCGAGTCAAATTGCGTTCGGAGTTCTTCGTCTTTGTGGGAGTAGGAGCAGAATAACTGCACCTTGGGTGGTTCAGTTAGCGCTAAGTCCACAACGATCCTTCACGATTCCCGCTACCTCCGCGACCTTTATGTCTTCGCTCGACTTACTCGCGCGTGTGACTAACTCAACGATTCCGTCGCCGATTTTCTTCCCGACGACGACGCGATACGGGATGCCGATCAGATCCGCGTCTTTGAATTTAACGCCTGGGCGCTCGTCGCGATCATCCAGCAAAACGTCTAATTCGCGCTCTTTACACGCTGAATAAATATCCATTGCAGCGGCGCGCTGAACGTCAGTAGACCAGTTTACCGTTGTAATCACAACGTGAAATGGCGCAACCGCCGGGGGCATTACCATGCCGTCTGCGTCGTGACTTTGCTCTATGAGGGAGCTAAGGATACGCTCGATTCCGATCCCGTACGAACCCATAATTGGGGTGACCTCACTGCCGGTGGGACCGAGCACGCGCAATCGCATCGACTCTGAATATTTATACCCTAGCTTGAATATATGTCCAATCTCTATGGACTTGCGAATCGCGACCGCGCCGCCGCATTCGACGCAGGCGTCGCCGAGCGCGACCTGCCGCATGTCGGCGTAACGCGCTTGGAAATCTTCACCGGGAGTGACGTCAAGGAAGTGGTAGTCATCTCGATTCGCGCCAGAAATTAAGTTACGTCTGCCTTCCAGCGCTCGATCCGTCAAGATCGTCATGTTGGTTACGCCGACCGGACCGAGCGAACCCGCGTCCGCTCCGAACCATTCGCGAATCTCATGCGGATGCGCCGGACGGACCTCGCGCGTGGTCATCCCGATTTCGCCTAAAGCAGCCGCGAATTTGGTTTCGCTCAACTGGTGATCCCCACGCAGCAACGCCAGCACCGGCTTACCGTCAGCCACCATTACCAGGCTTTTGATTTGTGAAGTCGCAGGGCGCATCAAGAACTCGCTCACTTCCGCGATAGTTTTTCTCCCGGGTGTATGCACTAACTCGGGATCTTTTGCATCTTGCGAGTCGGGTTCTTCGGGCTGCGACGGATGAGCAACGGCCTTTTCCAGATTCGCCGCATACGTTCCGCAAGTCACCACGAAGTCTTCGCCCGCATCGGAAGCTACTGTGAATTCTACTGATTGGCTCCCGCCCATCGCGCCTGAGTCGGCCTCGACCGCGTTAAACTCGAACCCGCAACGCGTGAAGATTTGGCTGTACGCACGATAATGCTTGTCAAAGCTTTCGTCGAGGCCAGCCGCGTCCAGATCGAAAGAGTAAGAGTCTTTCATCAAAAACTGGCGGACGCGCAGAAGCCCGCTCTTGGGACGCGGTTCATCGCGAAATTTGGTTTGTATCTGATACCAGATTTGCGGAAGCTGTTTGTAAGAGCGCAACTCGCCGCGTGCGATGGCCGTCATCACTTCTTCGTGCGTCATTGCCAGACACAGTTCGCGATCAAACCGGTCTTTGAGCCGGAATAGGTTTAGACCCATCACATCCCAACGGCCGGACTCCTGCCAAACTTCGGCTGGGTTGAGTGCTGGTAAATGCAGCTCCTGTGCCCCAATCGCGTCCATCTCTTCACGCACGATTTTCTGAATTTTCAGCAAGCTTCGCTGCGCCAGATACAGGTAGCTATAAATGCCCGCGGCAAGCTGGCGAATATATCCCGCCCTTAGTAGCAGTTGATGGCTAACCACTTCCGCTTCCGCAGAGTTCTCACGCAGAGTAGGGATGAAAAGCTTGCTCCAAAACATAAGGGATTTCCCAAGGTTAGCAGTCACCAGCGATGGGAGTATGCTGTTAGGCGCGTGCTCTTTCGAACCCTTCTATCCTGCATGTCCGCGCTGATCGCCGGTGCTGTTTTGATGAAAGCGGCGGAACCTTTGCCTATCCTCGACTACATCCGAAATACCTGGGATGTGCTCACGCGTTCCCACAAGCAGCTTGCGGCCGCTGCTGCGGATCCGAAGTTTCAGCCGGATGCCCAGGGTCGCTGGATTGTCTATATTCCGGCGGACGAGAACCCGGCGGCGATTGAGAAACAACTGCGCAGCGAAATGATGGCCGCCGACTTCGCGAAAATTCGTTTGTTGGCTCTAGAACAGAAGGGCAACAGCCATCAGGAAGCGGGGCTGCTTTATCTTCCCTACCCTTATGTCGTTCCCGGCGGACGCTTCAACGAAATGTACGGCTGGGACAGCTACTTTATCGAACTCGGTCTTCTGCGAGACGGACGGACAGAACTGGCTAAGAACATGGCCGATAATTTCCTCTACGAAGTTCGCGAGTACGGCAAAGTTTTAAATGCTAATCGCAGTTACTACCTGACGCGATCGCAGCCACCCTTTCTAACTCAGATGGTGCTGGCGGTTTACAACAAAACCAAAGATAAACAGTGGCTTGCCGCCGCATTACCGGCTGTTGAGTCTTATTACAAGTTCTGGACTACCGAACCACATTTGACTCCATCGACGGGATTGTCCCGATACTATGACTTAGGCGAAGGCGCCGCGCCCGAGGTTTTATCCAGCGAAAAGGATGCACAAGGCCGCACGCATTATGACCTGATTAAAGCTTACTTCAAGAGTCATGAGTTCCACGATTATGATGTGAATCAATATTTCGGCCGGGATACCGAGCTTTTCTCCGATCTGTTTTATAAAGGCGACCGTTCCATGCGGGAATCGGGATTTGACCCATCCAATCGATTCGGCCCTTTCAACATCGACATTACTCACTACAATCCGGTGTGTCTCAATTCGCTTCTCTACCTGATGGAGATGGAGACGGCAAAGATCCTTGATCTAGTCGGACGCGACAAAGACTCGCTAGCTTGGCGCAAAAAAGCTGCCGACCGCGCGGCCCTGATGAACAAGCTGCTTTGGGACCCACTCAACGGGCGTTACTCGGACTATAACTTTGCATCGAAACAGACGCGCGATTACCCGTTCCTGACGAGCTTCTATCCTCTATGGGCTGGCATCGCCTCCCCGGAGCAAGCCGCGCGCGTAATGAAGACGCTACCGGATTTCGAACGCAGCGGCGGCTTGCAGACCAGCACGCACGTAAGCGGCAACCAGTGGGACGCCCCGTTTGGGTGGGCACCGCTGGAGTTGATTGTGTGCCAAGGTTTGCGACGCTACGGCTTCAATGACGACGCTGACCGTATTTCGATGAAATGGTTGACGCTCGTGCGCGATCAGTA
>JAVHMZ010287160.1:0-20547 GCA_034782995.1 Amazona versicolor
TAACGCGTCAGCCGCAGCGTGGGTTCCCAGTAAGTAGGCGGCCACCGCACCGCGCACGAAGCCCAGGACGTTGCCCGCCAGAATGCCGCCTCCGATCACGAGGCCGCCTCGCATCAGCGGGTTGCGCGTGATGACCGCTAAAGCGCGCTTAGGGACCGAAGGCCGGAACGATTGCTCGTCGCGAGCTTGTTCGGGCTGAGTTAGTTCGGGTTTCCCTTCAAGAATCAGAACGTTCCTTTGTTACGGTTCAAGCCGAGAGCGAGGCGGTCGCGGAGGCTGCTTCAAGCGCTGCATCAAAGTTCGGACTGGCCGACACCTCACGCACATACTCGACATACTTAATCTTGTTCTCCCCATCCACAACAAACACTGCCCGTCCTTCAATGCGCAATTCCTTGATTAAAGTTCCATACTGCTCACCGAAAGAGCCGCTCTTATGATCGGAAAGCATCTTGACGCGATCCACTCCGAAATTGCTGCACCATCGCTTTTGGGCAAACGGCAGATCCATGCTGACGGTGTAGATCTCCACATCCGGTAGTCTGGCGAGCTCATCATTGAACCGCTTCGTTTGCGCATCGCACACCGGCGTATCGAGCGATGGAATCACGCTGAAGATACGCGTCTTCGAGCCCGTATCAGCCAAGCTGACGTTGTTCAACGCGGAGTCGACAACATTGAAATCCGGCGCACTATCGCCCGCTTTGAGCTCCGGCCCTACTAAAGTCATCGGCTTTCCCATGAGAATCACGGCTCCGGCGCGTTCCATTTGAACTCCTTCTGTTGAGTTGTTGGAGGGAATCGACCGCTATTGTAGCAACTCGCTCAGCTTTGAGACTTCTGTCACTGGTAACTTACAGGTGAAGTTCTCGCATACGTACGCGGCCGGACTGAAGTCAACAGGACGCATCTCGGCGAAGGCCGGATTCCATCGCACGAATCTTTCACGAGCGGCTTTGTCGGCCAGCATCACAACGCGTTGGGGCTGAAAGCGCGTGCCAATCTCCTGGAGAAGCATAGCGGTTCCGGGCGCGTCCTTCTCGCCCGCGATGACGACCTGCTGCGGCGGAGCAAGCGATAGATCGAGAGCACACAGCATCAGCGGAACGGCGTAAGGCTGGGATTGCATGCGCCCGGAGTAGGTGTGCAAGGTGTCGCGAGCACGGTCGCCGAAATCGCGCCGCCCCGTCATTCGTTCGAGCCGCAGCAAATTCCATACAGCGATTGCATTTCCGGATGGCTCGGCACCGTCGTAATCGTCTTTCATGCGAATGAGCGCATCCGGATCATGGCTCTTTGCGGTGCTGAAGAAGCCGCCATTCGCCTGATCGAAGAACAATTCGACTTGCCTTTCGGCGAGCGTGATGGCCCACTCCAAATCTTCGAAGTTGAACCGCGTTTCGTAGAGATCGAGAAGAGCCCGCGTCAGGAAAGCATAGTCGTCCAGGAAACCCGGGATGGCCGCTTCCCCCTCGCGGTAGCGGCGAAGCAGGATCTTGGTCTCACCGTTCCAGAGGTTTTGGCGAATAAAAGCAGCGGAAACGCGCGCCGCCTCCGCGTAGGCAGGTTCCTCGAGCGCGACGGCGGCTTTGGCGAAAGCTGAAATCATCAGCCCATTCCAGGAACACAAAATCTTGTCGTCCAGATGCGGGCGGAGTCTTTTGCTTCGCGCACTAAGCAACTGTGCAACGCCTTCATCGATCGATTTCCCGATTTGCTCCGCTGAGACTTCGAAGTGATGTGCCGCTTCCTCGACGCTATGTGCGCGGAACAGAATATTTCGGCCTGTAAACTCCCCGTGCGGATCGTGATCCACATTCCCCTCGCTTTTAACGCCAAAGCAGTTGTTGAAAAATCGCGCATGCTCGACGCCCAGAGTGGCTTCAATTTCCGCTGCAGACCAGATGTAAAAGGCGCCTTCTCCCTTCTGGTCCGGGTGCTCGGGATCTATAGCACTGTCGGCGTCTTCTGCGGAGTAAAATGCCCCTTGGGGACTGGTGAGATCCCGCCGCACATAATCCAATACCCGTCGCGCTTCCGAGGCAAATTGGGGATCCTTGGTGATCTGAAACGCCTCGACGAGTGACGACGTGAGCTGCGCTTGATCGTAGAGCATCTTCTCGAAATGCGGAACAAACCAGTACGCGTCGACCGAGTAACGATGAAAGCCGCCGCCAAGCTGATCGTTCATGCCTCCTGCGGCCATTGCTTTCAAAGTTGCCGTGGCCATTTCGAGCGCTTCCGGATTTTTCGTCCGAAACCAGTAGCGAAGAAGGAAGTTAAGGATCGCTGGTCTCGGGAATTTGGGTTCTTCGCCGAAGCCGCCGTGCCGCGCATCAAACAGGCGACGCCAAAGAAAGAAGCCGCTATTGAGCGTATCGATACCGGCTTGGCCGACGGCCTTTTCCTGGTTTGCTGCTGCTTGTTCGAGTTGCCGCATCACATTGGCGCCCGCTTCGACAATGCGCTCGTGCTCATTGGTCCACGCCGATTGGATGTGTTCGAGAACGGTTCCGAAGCCGGGCCGCCCATATCGATTGTCAGGTGGAAAATAAGTCCCGCCGAAAAATGGTTTTCCATCGGGTGTGAGCCAGACGGACATCGGCCAGCCTCCTGAACCCGTAGATGCTTGCACATAAGCCATGTACACCCGATCGATGTCGGGGCGCTCTTCGCGATCGACTTTGACGGGAACAAAGCCGCTATTGAGGATTGCGGCGATTTGTTCATCCTCGAACGATTCGCGCTCCATTACGTGACACCAATGACACGTCGAATAACCAACTGACAGGAAAATTGGGCGGTTCTCCCGCTTTGCTTTGGTCATGGCTTCCAGGCCCCAGGGGTACCAATCCACCGGGTTATGGGCGTGCTGCTGTAAGTACGGACTTTTTTCGTGCACCAATCGGTTCGAAGGCATCTAACTGATTGTCGCGTTATTCTAGAAAGCGAAAGTGGGCGGTTCAGCACGGAGGAATGTGCTTGCTGGTCGCGAAAGAAGGTGTCTCTGCGAAAGAAGAAGGTCAGCGTTCAGGTCGATCCCAAGGAATCTGCGGCGGCGGCTGGGTTGAGGTATGTAACCGGTGACGGTGTCGGCATCACGCGGAAGCGGATAAGTAAAGGGTTCCGATATATTGGCGCGGATGGGCATCCGTTGAAAGATGCCGAGCATCTGGCTCGTATCCGCAGCCTGGTACTTCCACCGGCTTGGGAGAACGTCTGGATCTGCTCGTCGCCCATCGGTCACTTGCAAGCCATCGGAGTGGACGCCCGCGGTCGAAAGCAATATCGCTACCACCCGCGCTACCGCGAGTTTCGTAACGAAACGAAGTTCCGCAGAATGTCCGAGTTTGCGCGCGCACTCCCTGCTATTCGCAAACGAGTCGATCACGATCTTTCTCTCCCTGGCTTACCCCGCGAGAAAGTAGTGGCCACTGTTGTCCGTCTACTTGAAACTACGTTCATTCGCGTGGGCAACGTAGAGTATGCGCGCGACAACGACTCATTCGGCTTGACCACCCTCCGGAATCGCCATGTGCAGTTCGACGGAGGTACGCTGCGATTCCATTTTCGGGGTAAGAGCGGGCAGGAACATGAGATCAAGCTTCAGGATCGGCGGCTGGCGCGTATCGTTCGTCAGTGCCAGGACCTTCCGGGATATGAGCTGTTCCAGTATAAAGACGAGACCGGCGAGCGCCATCCAATCGATTCCGCTGACGTGAATGAATACCTGAAAATCATCTCTGGTTCGGATTTCACTGCTAAGGATTTTCGGACGTTCGCCGGGACGATTCAATCCGCTCTTGCTCTGGCGCAAATTGGTCCATACGAATCTGATACCGAGGCAAAACGCAACATCGTCGCTGCTGTGAAATACACGGCTCAGCGCCTCGGCAATAAGCCCTCGACTTGCCGAAAATACTACATTCATCCGGCTGTATTGGAAGCGTATGTGGACGGCACGCTGCTGCAGTGCGTGAAGGCGCCGGAAGGCGAATTCTTACCAACGGAAACGTCGCTGCACCCTGAAGAGCAGTGCGTTATCAAGCTGATTGCCGCTCGACAAGCGGATGAGAACCAGCCGCGCGCGGCGTAGCGACGGGTTACAATTTCGCTTGATCATGGACCGCCGCGAGTTGCTCTTCTCTCCTTTTACTCTTCCGCTGCTTGGCGCCCAGTCCTCGAGTTCCAACCCGAAACGCCAGTGGTATGAATTGCGCTGGTTCCTCATGCGAAACGGCAACAACGCGCCGCGCATGATGGATCTACTGAAGACGCACTGGGCTGAGGCGGCGAAGCGCGCAGGAATCGGCCCACTTGGATTTTTCGTGTCATCGATTGGCGAACAATCGCCTTCCGTTCTCATGCTCTCCGCTTTCGACACAGCGGACAGCGCGGCGACCGCGTGGGACCGCCTGATCAGCGATTCCGCTTTCTCCTCCGCCTATCGCAAAGCGCAATCGCCGGAGCCTGCTTTTACTCGCATGGAAGCCACTTTGCTTCGCGCCTTCGAAGGCATGCCGCTCCTCCAAGTTCCGACGCCATTGGAGGGAAATCGTCACCGCATCTTTGAACTGCGGACTTACGAGTCAAACTCAATGACCAGCTTGCGCACCAAGCTAGACATGTTCAATGGCGGCGAGATCGGTATTTTTCAGCGGCTCGGGATGGGTCCCGTGTTCTTTGGCGAAGCAGTCTTCGGGCGAGGTCTCCCCAGTCTGACCTACATGCTTTCTTACGAAGATCTCGCCTATCGTGAGAAGGTTTGGGCTCAATTCATAGCGGACCCTGAGTTCACTCGCTTACGAACAAAGCCAGGCTATTCCGACGCGGAAATTGTGTCAACGATTAGTAATTCGATTCTCCAACCGCTCGAGTTTTCGCAAATTCGCTGACTGCATTTCGTTCGATTAAGATAGGAGATCACCGCTTCGGCAGCGCGAAGCCATGACCCAGACGACCACCTATCGAGAGCCGGAACTGGCCGAGCAGCGAGATCTTACTCCGCTCTATCGTGTTGTTCTCCTGGATGACGATGATCACACCTATGACTACGTGATCGAGATGTTGCAGAAGATTTTCGTGTACACGTTGCAGGAAGCCTACCAGCACGCTGTCGAGGTGGATACGCGAGGCCGGACCGTCCTCATCACATGTGAGCTTCGCGAGGCGGAGTTTGCCAGGGACCAAGTGCAAAGCTATGGCCCGGATTGGCGTCTGGACCGCAGTAAAGGGTCAATGTCTGCGATTGTCGAGCCTGCCGGTAACGAGAGCTCGTGAGCCGGAGACGGTTTGAACCGTTCGCGGGCAGGTTCAAACCAGCGCACGGTAAACTGGGTCAGTGAACAGATTCACCAACTCTATCATTCAATTAGGGATTTCGATCGCCGGTGTTGGTTTGGTTTTTGGGCAAACCCCACCGTCCCCATCGAGCTCGCCTGCCTCCAGCGCGCAAACCACGCCGAGCCCGTCCTCCGGAGCGAAGCCGCCAGCTGCCGTCAGCTCGGGGATTACTGCGCCTGTTGATCCAAATAAAGTCGTCCTCTCCATTAATGACGAGAAGCTGACAGCCGGTCAGTTCAACGATCTGGTGAAGAGCTTCCCTCCCAATTTGCAAGCAGCAGCGAATGGTCCGCAGCGCCGTGCATTCGTCGAGCAGTACGTGACGCTGAAACTGGCGGCTCGTGAAGCGGAGCGTCGCAGCCTGGATAAAAAGCCCGATGTACACGAGCAACTCGCCCTTCAGCATGACCAGATACTGGCGCAAGCTCTATATCAGGATCTGGTGAGTGGCGTCAAACTTAGCGATGCCGACATACAGAAATACTATGACGAGCATAAGAGCGAATTTGAAACCGCGAAAGCTCAGCATATTCTGATTGCTTTCAAAGGTTCTCCTGCTCTGCAGGGAAAGGGTAAGAAAGAGATCACGGAAGACGAGGCGCTCGCGAAGGCGAAGGAAGTGAAGAAACGTCTCGAAGGAGGCGAGGATTTTGTCAAGGTCGAAAAGGAAATATCCGATGACACGAGCGGCGACTTGCCGGCTTTTGGGCACGGGCAGATGGTGAAGGAGTTCGACACCGCGGCATTCTCATTGCCGATTGGACAGATCAGTGATCCCGTGAAGACCGTCTTCGGCTACCACATTATTCGCGTGACTAGCCGCGGCACAAAAACCCTGGACGAGGCGCGCCCGCAGATTGACCAAAAAATACGCCCGCAACTTGCCCAGAAGCAGGTCGAGGATCTCCGGACAAAAGGAAGTATCACCATTGACGATGACTTCTTCAAAACGCCGGCTGCCCCGGCCAATAGTGCGGTCAAGTAAAACTGTTTGAGGAAGGATTTCAGGCAGGCATCGGAAAGAACCGCTTCAACGTCAGCGCTCGTTGTTCTAGTAAGTTCCATGAAACGACGGCTAACAGAAACGTAACCGTCAACGCAGCGCCGGCATATAAGCCGAGGCCAATATATTGAGCGAACCCCGGCTGCGCCGCCAGCATTCGCTCTCCAACGGGGCGTGCTAAGAAATGAATCGGCCAATGAAACAGGTACATGCCGTAGCTGTATTTGCCTGCTGTTTGTAGCGCGCGAAAGATGTGCGAGCGTTTCGCGACAGGCTGCTTTCCTGCAGCGCCTTCAAACACCAACAACGCGAATAACGGTGACAACACGGCATATTCCAGCGCTTTAAACCATGCGGAGGCGGATGCTCCTCGGATCGCGGCGAGCATAAATAACACGACGAGCCCAGCCGTCGCGATCAGTAGGTGTCGACCCTGTTGAAAGACACGGTCTCGCCATGTTGCGTCGCGGATAGCCAGCGCCGCGAGGGCGCCAAAGGCGAGTGTGTCTAACCTCGTCACCGTTAGCGTGTAACTCGTAAATACACTCGTTTCGGGGCGCGGAAGCTGTAAGTAAATGATTTCGTATCGCAGAAGAAGCGAGAAGACGATCATAGCCGCGCAACACCAAACGAGTGCCCGGCGTGAGGCAAACAAGACCACCAGAGGCCACAATAGGTAAAATTGCTCCTCCACTGCCAGAGACCAGAAATGATTGAAAAGCGGCGCCTCCTTCCCGCATAGCGGAAGCCAATTTTGTAAGTAGAGCCAATACCAGATTTGTAGGTCAAATGGATAGAGCAATCGATGCGCTCGCATGTAGTCCGGTAACGTCACACACAGCGTCCCGAACGCCGCTAGCACAAAGTAGTAGATGGGAAAAATGCGCAGAAATCGGCGGATATAGAAAGAACGAAAGTAGTGACGTTTTCCTTTCGCATCCAGCAGAATACCGGTAATCAGGAATCCGGAGAGAACGAAAAACAACTCCACTCCGCTCCAAAGTCTTCCCGTGATTAGATTGACGTGACGTACAGCGGGAAAGGAGAGCGGAAAGAAAGTGAAGTGAAAGAGCGCGACCATCAAGATCGCGCAACCGCGCAATGCGTCCAATTCCGGCACGCGTTGAGAACTTGCGGGCGCCCCATCTGCGTGCGGTGCCGGCTCACCGTTTTGCAAACCGCTTGGATTGTATCAGCGTGCCCGCAGTCGCCGATCAGCGCTGGCGAACGACGATCGAGTCGGACTCGCGCAACGTGGGAAACGTTTTCGAAATGTGGTCGTGCCAGGTTAGGTGTTCTTCGTCGAGCAAAGCCCACAATATCCCAAGCCCGCCTGACAGCACGCTAATCCAGCAACTGGCGAAACGTAGCGCGCGGCTGCGTCCATCCACCGGGAACCCGTCGAAATTGATCAGTTGCAGATGCGTCCATCGCATACCAGGTGTTACGGCGCCGGAAATTGCGAACAACAATCCGTAAAACATGGCCGTCAAAATGAACATCGCGCCAAGCATCGCGATCGCGGTGCGGTTGAGAACTGCGGGTGCAGCAAACACTTGAAAGATCGTCAGTAACGCGCCGAAAGCGGTCAGGATCATCGCAAGATCGATGGCCACTGCCGACGCACGGTGCGTCGCCGAAGCCGCGACCGCTTCACAGAAAATGACGGCTTCGGCATTCGTCTTCAGAGTGCGGGACGTACTTCTCAACGGCAGAAAGTCGAGCGTGGCCTGCGCGTCGCTCCCCGCGGCCGGTCGGCGGGGTACAGACCGAGCACCGGATCTCGCGCCCACGGGTCTAGAGCTCGCCGGCTTTGCGGCGACTGGCATGTCGAATGGCTCGAGACGGATTGGATCGGCTGCTGTAGGACGCCCAAGCGAGTCAAATGGGATGATCTTGGGCTGGAACTCTGCGCCAAACAGCGACGGCTGTGCCGCCGGAGTCCTTCGCGGGGGTAAAGAGTCGAGAGTCGGCGCAGCGTCAAGGGAGATTGCGTTATTCCGTCGAGTGGCGCTGGTTTGCGGCTGTACCGGTAGTTTCGGTTCGGGAACCGGTTTCCCTTGTGCCTCCGGTAAAACGACCGGGGCAGCAGCAAGCGCGTTCGCCCCCAGTGCTTGAACCGCAACTCGCACACGTTCTCTCGCGAGATGCGGAGGCGCGGCGGTCGCCGTTCCCGTCAGCCGCCGCCCGCACTTACGGCAGCGATGGTCCTCTTCCGAGTTTAATAACTGGCAGTACCCGCACTTCATGGTTGTCCGTGAATTGCTACTCTGAGTTTCGGCGCTCAACAGGTGATCGTTTGAACAACTGCCCTCAATGTTTGAGTAACACAAGATCGTATGTTTGTCATCGGGGTTCCTCTCGGAAATTATTGCTCCTGATGTGTTTGGGCCTCTTCACACCTGGGATTTTGTTACCACAGTTCAGCAGAATCCCCGGATTGCCCCCGCCTCCAGAGATTTCGACTCCCTCGGAACTGACTCCGGATCGTCCGGACCACGTGATTCGTCCTCAGGCGCCGCCGCTTGATCGCACCTACATCAATGCGGTGACCCAAAGTTCGGAAAACGGAGTTCATCATCTTCGTGGCAGCGCGATTCTGGAACGCACCGAAGCTATCTTGAAGGCAGACGAGATCGACTACAACGAAGAAACCGGCGACGCAGAGGCCCGAGGTCACGTATTCTACGAGAACTTTGTCCAGAACCAGAAGATTACGTGCGATCGAATCGAATACAACGTCGATTCAGAAAAAGGCAAGTTCTACAACGTGCAGGGTTATGTGAAGACCCGCATCGACGCGCGTCCGGGTTTACTGGTTTCCGACAACCCCTTCTATTTCCAGGCCCGCTGGGCGGAGCGGATCGAGGATAAGTACATTCTGCATGACGGTCTCATTACAGGTTGCAAGCTTCCTAGGCCTTGGTGGACCTTGAAAGGACCAAAGTTCGACGTGATCCCCCAAGAGCGCGCACTTGCGTACGGTTCCTGGTTCCGCGTCCGCCAATTTCCGTTGTTCTACGCCCCGTTCTTCTACAAGTCACTCGAAAAGCAACCGCGCCAGAGCGGTTTCCTTACGCCGAACGTTGGGCATAGTTCGCTCCGCGGTTTCATGGTGGGCCTGGGTTACTACTGGGCAATCAACCGCAGTTATGACATGGAATATAGATTTCAGGAGTGGAGCGAGCGCGGCACCGCGCACCACTTGGAATTTCGTGGCAAACCGCGCGCGGGCACCGATTTTGATGCCATCATTTACGGCGTGGATGACACCGGCATCGGTCACGGTAAGGACAAGAAAAGTTACTCAGGTTCGGACGCTGTAGTTACGGCGATTTCCGATTTGGGGAATGGTTGGTTCGGCAGGGTCAATGTCAATTATCTGAGTTCACTGGCATTTCGTCAGCAATTTACCGAATCGTTTAATGAGGCTATTTTCTCGGAGTCAACATCCACTGGCTTCGTCACAAAAAGCTTTGACACTTACCATTTCGATTCTGTCGCTCAGCGAGTTCAGCTTTTTGAGAATGCAGACAAAGGTAACTACGTTATCCTTCGTAGGCTTCCGGAAGTTGATTTTTCCAGTCGCGATCGCGCCGTTGGCAATTCCGTTGTCCCGCTTTGGTTTTCTTTTGATTCGAGCGTGAGTCTGTTGCACCGTAGTAACCCCCTCGAGATACCCCAGCAGGAATTCGCTTATACCACGAGTGACTTCATGCCTCGCGTGAATGTTGCTCCTCGCATTATGACGGCCTTACGGTGGAATGGCGTCACCATCACACCAAGTTTCACGTTACATGAAAGCTACTTCGGCCAGAGTTTCGCTAACGGTGCGCTGATCACCAGCGGAGTGGGCCAAAGCGCCATCGCCAACGTAGCAATTAATCGTTTCGCCGAAGAGTTCGGGTTCGATCTTACGTTCCCATCCTTCGAGCGAGTGTTCAACAAGAAGACCTTCCTCGGAGATAAGTTGAAACACGTCATTGAACCGCGCGCGACTTACAAGTACGTGACAGGCGTACGTGATTTTAACCGGCTCATCAAGTTCGATCAAACCGAGCTCCTGACAAACACAAATCAAGTCGAAATCTCACTAACCAATCGAGTCTATGCGAAGCGCGGGGACAGCGTTTTGGAGATCTTGACTTGGGAACTCTCACAGCAGCGTTACTTTGACCCCAGCTTCGGCGGAGCAGTCATTCCCGGCCAGCGCAATGTGACGTTCGACTCGCTTGGAGCGGGTGCTTATGCTTTTTTGGATCAGCAGCGTAACTACTCCCCGGTCAGTTCGAACTTGCGAGTGACGCCGATCAATGGCGTCGGTGTAGTTTGGCAGGCAGACTACGATCCGCTCCGCGGCGGACTGATCGACAGCGGTCTCACCGCCGACTTTCGCTATCAACACTATTTCTTGTCGGCGGGAAATAACGAGGTGCGCGGCGTGAATCTCTACAACCCAAGCGGCGCATCGCAACCAGCAAATCAAAACTATATCTCACCGCCGGCTAATCAGTTTCGGATGATTGTCGGCTTCGGCGACACAAACCGGCGCGGCTGGAACGCCGCCGTATCTGCGATTTACGACTACCGCGCCTCAGTGCTCGATTTCGCGACAACTCAAGTCACTTACAACACGGATTGCTGCGGCTTCAGCGTACAGTTCCGGCGCTTCGCTTTCGGGACAAGAAACGATAACCAATACCGCCTCGCGTTTACGATTGCGAACGTTGGAGCGTTTGGAACTCTGAAGAAGCAGGAGAGATTGTTTTAGAGCGTTTGATTGTGCATCAGGCTGAGTTCCGCTTTGAGCCTTTCGCTAGAGTGAGCGTGGAGAACAAGATGCCGCTCAGCTTTACGCTTTACGAGGATCAATGGTTTACCGAACAACTAGCTTCCGACGATCGTGAGGTGTTCGTGCGTCGGATTGGCGGTATGCCGGATGGCAGTACGGTGCGAATTGCGAATCTCGGAGCACCCTGCGAAGACGACTGGCTAATTATGCGAGTAAATGACGATGATTCACAAACCGATTGGACAGGTCATTACGAGAGCTTCGAACAGGCATTGGGTGCTTTAGAGCGCGATTACCGATGAACATCTGCCGCTGAAGAGTGCCTTGTGTTGCGAAGGCTGCTTCCTTCCGCGGGCGAGTAGGTCCACGATTTGACAGGCAATCATGGAAGAAATTTGCTGACCTATCCGGGAAGCCAATCGTGGACTTCTGATTGGTTCGCGATAGCAAGACGGTTCTTTCTATCCGGCGAAGCGAAGCAACACAATCCTAAGTGGGACAACGTGGATAGCATTGTCGATTATTCGACAGCTCTCGAATCAACTCTCGTACTAGAAAACGACTACATTACACGCCGTCTGGCGCGACGCGCCGGCGCGCTTATCAAGTCGCACGATTCTGAAGAGAACGAGAACGTGATGGAGTTAGTCAAACGCTTTTACTAGATTCGTTCCAGAATCGTCCATGGCAATGGACCTGGCGACAATAATCGTGAGTGGTTATATGGGAAGTGGAGTCAGTTTGAGCTCAGCATTCGGCGAGTGCTTGTCAATGCCGTCCGAGACCTGCCGCCCGACGAACAGGCTCGTCGCAACGCTCTAGCCAAATTGTACGATCTCTCGGAGAGGACCGCGGTGATTCGGCTCTCCAAAAGCCTATAGAAATTTAGACCATGGGAGTGCGCAGAGCGGTTGCGGAAAAAATTGCGCCGTTGGCACGAGAGTAGTCCGCACCGTTTTCCCTGCTATAGTCGTTAAAGATCCGCAAGCCCCCTCTTCCCGTCCCTTCAGTCACACTAAACCGGAAACGAGTGGGAAACTGCCCAACAACCCGCGATCCGGGCTGCGCAGCGGCGGAAATGGACTTGACTTTTCCGCACAAGTCCATATGATAACAGTACCTTGCGATTTCGTACTGGAATGGGTGCAAGGATCCAGCGGATAGGTTGGAGGTGTAGTCCCGATTTGGCAGAAGTGAAATTGCAAGAGGGCGAAACGATTGAAAACGCCCTTCGCCGGTTCAAACGAAAGGTGCAGCAGGAGGACATTATCAAAGAAGTGAAGCGTCACTCCTTTTACCTGAAACCCGGCGAGAAGAAACGAGTTAAGCAGGCGCTCGCTCGTAAGCGGAATCGCAAGAAAAGCCGCCGCGAACCGGAATAGCGATCAGTTGCTCGTTTAGGGACCCCAGGGCCGGTCTATCCGCCGGCCCGAAACCCACTAGGGCCATGATGCCCGGGAAAGGAATGGCGAGGAGCAAGCCATGCCAGAATTTCAGGACCGAACTCTCCGGTGCGTTGACTGCGGGGCGGATTTCATCTTCACTGCGGGCGAGCAAAACTTTTTCCACGATAAGAATTTCAAGAACGAGCCGAAACGTTGCCGGGTATGCAAGCAGAAGCGGCAAGGAGCGGCAACCGCGGGCGGAAATAGTCGGGTGGAAACCTCCACCAGCTGTTCACAGTGTGGTCGAGAGACGACCGTTCCGTTCCGCCCAACGCAAGGACGTCCGGTCTTTTGCCGCGAGTGCTTCCAAAGCCGAAAAGGTTCGGTAACAGCGGCCGCAACCGCCTAAGAGCTCTTCGCATTCCGTTTCGCGACCCAATCTTCCTTTAACACCTGCCGCGCACGGCCGAGCGCCAGTGAGCCCTCCGGCACACGCTCGGTGATGACGCTTCCGGCCGCGATGTAGGAGTTGTTCTCGATGGCAACTGGCGCGACTAAGGTCGAGTTGCTGCCTACGAATGCGTCTGCTCCGATACCGGTGTGATGTTTGTGGACGCCGTCATAGTTGCAAGTAATTGTGCCCGCGCCAATGTTTGTCCGATCCCCGACCGCGCAATCGCCGAGATACGACAAATGCATCGCTTTGGCGCCCGACCCCACGTGCGCCTTCTTGAGCTCGACGAAGTTTCCGATATGAGCGCCGGAACCGACGACGCTCCCGGGACGTACGCGCGAGTACGGCCCCACATTCGCTCCAGAGCACAAGAGCGAGTCCTGCACGCTCGTAAAGGCGTTCACCACCGTCCCGTCTTCAACCGTGGCGTCGACCAGCACGGAGAACGCTCCGATCCGGCAGTTTTCACCTATCCGTGTGTTCCCCAGCAAGCGTACGCACTGTTCAATAACGCTGTCCATGCCGACGGTAACCTTGTGATCGACGATCACGGTTTCCGGCTTCTCCACGGTTGCTCCGTTCACCATCACTTCGCGCACTTTCCGTTCCCGGAAGATCGCATCGACTGCCGCTAGCTCAATGCGGTTGTTGATTCCCATCAGTTCGGAGTAATCAGCAACTCGATAAGGTTCCACTTGATAACCCGCCCGAATCAAGATCCCGATCATGTCCGTGAGGTAGTATTCGCGGGCGGGATTGTCGGGCCGCAGTTCGTCCACGTGCGCCCAAAACCGCTGAGCGTCGAAACAATACTGGCCCGTGTTGCCCTCTTTGATCAGGAGTTGCTCCGGCGTGGCTGCTTTTTGTTCGATGATCTCGCGCACGCGGCCTAGCGCGTCGCGGATGATTCTTCCGTAGCCGGTTGGATCCGGAAGCTCCGCCGTAATCATTACTGCGGCCGTCTTGCTCGCTTCAGCATGGGATACCAATCCCTCCAAAGTCTCTGGCCGAAGCAGCGGGCCATCTCCGTTTAGCACCACCATGGACCCATCAAGATGTTGCAACTGGTCACGGCCGGACATTACGGCATGACCGGTGCCGAGTTGCTCGGCCTGATGAATAAAGCGGAC
Organism: Amazona versicolor; assembly: GCA_034782995.1. Taxonomy (NCBI): domain Eukaryota; kingdom Metazoa; phylum Chordata; class Aves; order Psittaciformes; family Psittacidae; genus Amazona; species Amazona versicolor. Next base: position 14,108 of record JAVHMZ010287160.1, read on the forward strand.
GCCACGGGGGGTGAGCAGCGCTTTCAAACGATCGGCTTGGTGCCCGATCACGACGAACGTACGGTCTGGCGGAGCGATCGCGGCCGAGGCATCCAGCACATGTTCAATCAATGTCTGCCCGCCTGCCTGGTGCAGAACCTTGGCTTGCCGGGAACGCATGCGGGTTCCCAGTCCGGCTGCCATCACGACTACGCTTACATCAGACTTCATTTTTTTCCTTCAGTCTCCTTCGCCGGTTCGCCCGGGCTAATCTGAGCGCTAAATTCGCCGCGCGGCGAGGATCATGCCGAACCTTATCTGATTGCATCAGCAGGTCGGCTTCAATGACGCGAATGCCCATCGCGCGAATCGAATCGGCATCGTTTTCGACAGGCTCCACTTTCGCCCGGGCATAACGCCGCCGGGCGGCGGATTTCACTGGGCTGCTGTTAATCACGGCTGTGTCGATCAGCTTGCCGCCAGCGTGCTGATGGATGGCGCGGATGTGATCCGAAGCGCGAAATCGAATTGTCTCGCCCGGCTGCCACATCAAGTTCACAAAATAAGCTTTGGTGGCCGGGGAAGCGCGGATCGCTTCTGGTATTCCCGCGACGAGCACGTTGGGTATCACGCTAGTGAACAGCGAACCGGGCCCGAGGGTAATAAGGTCAGCCGCGGCGATCGCCTCGAGAGTCTCTGGCAACGGTTTGCACTGTCGGGGCTGTAAGCGTACGGTCGAGATATGGCGCCGGCTGCGGCTGATCTTGGTTTCACCGGCCACCAGGGAGCCATCTTCGAGCACCGCCTCGAGTTGTACGTTTTCCGATGTCGAAGGGAAAATATGCCCGCGAATGTTCAACACTTCGGCCGATTGCTTGACGGCCAGCGCGAAATCGCCACTAATGTTTGTCAAGGCGGTCAAAAAGAGATTGCCGAAGCTGTGTCCGCGCAACCCCGAGCCACTCTGAAATCGGTATTGAAACAACCTTGCAAGCAGCGCCTCATCCTCAGAAAGCGCGACGAGGCAGCTCCGAATGTCGCCGGGCGGAAGAATGGAAAAGTCGCGGCGCAACCGTCCCGAACTCCCGCCGTCGTCCGTTACCGTAACAACAGCCCGGATATCTAAAGGCGTCGATAGTTGTTTGAGGCCGTGCAGCAACGCCGACAGGCCTGTTCCACCGCCAATCGAGACGATGCGCAGAGGCGAACTCATGCGGTGCTGCGGAAGCCGATAACCTCGTTTTCAGAATGGGCGCGGGCGTTCCGGATAGAACAACTGCGAGAACAGCGGATGATGGACAACACTGGCGAAATCGGGGTCCTGACGGGCGCTATTCCGGTTCCGGGCATCGACTTCGATCGCACGTCTTAGGTTCTCATACGCGCCTGACGTGTCGCCGCTCAAGGCGAGCGCAGCCGCCAGCCCATATAGCATATAATCCGCGTTCGGCCGCAGAGCAAGGGCAATTTCCAGATGCTTGCGCGCGGCCTCGAGATCCCGTGCGTTCAGCCGCTCCACGCCGTAATTATAGTGGTCGTCAGCGCTTTCTAGTTCCAACACCGGTTTGCGCATACGCCGCTCGCATACGCTGATGTGCGTCCGGGCTGTGTTCGCAACCGCGCTCTGCGGGCCGCGTGACACGATTTCAAATAGCTTCTTTGCCTCGGCAAAGCGCTGTGAGCGGAACAGACGCAGTCCTTCTTCCAGAGCTTTTATCTGAGCTTCTGTTTCGTTCGGCCGCTCGGTCCCTCCTACTTCGGCGAGGCGCATTTCTTTCGATCGGCTCTTCTCCGCCTCAGGAAGACTCTCTGCTTTCTTTCTCGTCGCCATAGACTGCGGTCCCGATGCTGCAATCAAGACGCAGATTTTATACCAGAGGGCGAGACGGAAGTCAAAGCCGCCTTGACAGGCTGACGGCCCGCCGAAGCGGGCCGTGGGACAAACGTCGTTGAGTCCAGCCCTGATGTCCGTTCTGGTTACGGACAGTTTCTCGCCCTGGAACGTAAATAAGTTATTGACCGATGTGCTCGGGGGAGCTTCGAAAGCGCCACGATTATAAGTTGACCTCGAGTGTAATATTCCTTTCGCTTTTCAGGCTCATGTCCCTTCTATATAAATCGGCGCTAACCTATTTGCAGAATGCCTGCGCAAGTGAACGAACGCGAAGAGCGCTGGGAAAAAGAAGCCGCTTTCTTTGACCAATGGATGGAGAAGATCGACGTTCAACCGATCGACCCTCTAACTCTCGATCGCTACATGCTGCCGGTTCGGCGCCGCTTCAACAAGGAGTTTCGCTTTCACCTTCTTGGGGATCTTCGCGGAAAAACCGTTCTGGATGTCGGTTGTGGGGACGGCACCAACGCAGTGACGCTTGCCCGCCTGGGCGCGGAGGTCACCGGAATTGACATTTCTCCAAAGTCCATCGAAATCGCCGAAAAGCGAGCTCGCGCAAACGGCTGCTCAAACTTGCACTTCATCTGCGCGCCCCTGGAAACGGCCAATCTGAAACCCGCATCGTTTGACGTTGTTTGGGGTGACATGATTCTGCATCATTTGATTCCGGAGCTCGATGAGTTTTTGCCGAAGGTTGTCGAGTGCGTGAAACCAGGGGGCTTGGTCCTGTTTGCGGAACCGATCAATTTCAATCAAACTCTGCGCCGGCTACGTTTCATAGTCCCCATCCATACCGAGCATACGGAGGATGAGCGGCCTCTCGAAGCAACCGAAATTGCGGTGATTCGAAAATCCATTCCCAATCTTCGCGTCCGTCCATTTGCCCTGTTCGGCCGTCTGGATCGTTTCATCATCACAAAATACAATTACGAGCGTTCCAGCGGTTGGCGCAAGCGACTTTCAGATGCAATCGCGCTCGTGGATTACGGTTTACTCTCGATGCCGCTTATTCGCAATCTCGGCGGGACGGCTGTGCTCTACGGTCAACGCTAAAACTCGGACTATCGTTGCTTTTGCGCGAGGTTTACTGAGGACCGAGCAAGTTTCTTGGCTGCGGTCAAGTCTATCTAACTTATCTCGTCGGAACTCTTCAGCTAAAGCTATACAAAAGTAACATCATTCCTCTGGCGCCAAATTTCAATCTCTTGTATCTTTCATAAAGCCACCTGGCTAAAAGGAAGGTCAGATGAAACATACAGAAAAACTCTCAACGTTACTTTTTGCGTTTACGATCGCATGCGCAACCGCCGCGTCTGCCCGAGCCCAAGTCTCACCGCCTCCCACTATATACGCGTCTAATCTGCAAGGGCCGCGCGGTCTTAAATTCGGACCCGACGGGCTGTTGTATGTTGCGGAAGCAGGAACTGGCGGAACCAATCAAACAATTAACTTGTGCCAGCAGGTCCCAGGACCAGTTGGCCCCTACTCCGGAGGTACAACCGGCCGGATCTCGAAAGTCGACAATGCCGGAAATGTGACCACCGTTGCAAGCGGATTCCCGTCGGCTGCAGATTCGTTTGGAGATGTGCTGGGCGTTGCCGACCTGGTCTTCTTCAACGGCTCACTTTATGCGCTGATTGCGGGCGGAGGCTGTTCCCATGGAAATCCAACGCAGCCAAACGGTATTGTGCGAGTCGATCCGGCTTCCGGCAACTGGCAGTACATCAACAATCTGAGCCATGTTCTACAAGAGCATCCTGCCGCTTATCCCTCAGCGGACGACTATGAACCGGATGGTTCGTGGTACAGCATGGTTGCAAAGGACGGCCGGCTCTTCGCAGCCGAACCGAACCATGGACAAATCTTTGCCGCGACTCCGGGAGGGAGAACGGACGAAATCATCGATATTTCCTTGTCCCAAAGTCACATCGTGCCAACATCCCTCGCTGTTCGGGGCGCCAATCTCTATGTCGGCAATCTTAATGTGTTTCCCATCGAACCCCAGTCGGCGCGCGTTCTCACACTTTCCAGAAATCTTCTGTTTAGCGACGACGCTCCGGGACTTGGCAATCAGGGAAATCTTGGCGACTTCCGGATCGCAGGTTCGCGAGCGGGCTTCACTACCGTCGTCGGTCTCCAGTTTGGTCCGGATGGACTTCTGTACGTCTTAGAACTCTCGGCCGCACCCGGTAATCCAACACCAGGTGAAGGCAAAGTCGTTCGATTGCGGCGGGACGGCACGATTGAAGACGTCGTGACGGGATTGTCGGTCCCTACCGGGATGACGTGGGGACCTGATGGCGCGCTGTACATCTCGAATTTCGGCGCGGCTCCCGGTGATGCTGGCCAAATACTCCGCGTTGTTGTGCCGCTCGTGTTCGTCAGCATGTAACGGCGATTACTTCACCATCTTTTCGAGTTTGCTGAACGCCCGGTCGAGCGTTTGTGTTTTTTTCAAAACTCCGGCGAATAGGTCTCCCTTTTCCCGAAAGCGCTCGACCGCGTTGCGGATGGTGAATTGTTTGGGATGAAGCCCGCGAGCAACTTCATCCCAATCGAGCGGCGTTGCGACGGGCGCTCCATCATACGCGCGCGTCACGTAGGGCGCGGCAATGGTTTTGCCTTCCCCGTTCTGCAGGTAATCAAAATACACGCGGCCTTTCTCGCGCTTGGATACAGACCGCGGCGTGGTGAACATTTCAGGACGGCGCGCAACCGCGATTCCCGCGAGCACTTCCGCAAACTGCTTAGTATTCTCGTAGGAGTAAATCGGCTTCACCGGCACATACACGTGCAAGCCGTCGCCTCCCGTTGTCTTCGGATAACCGGTCAGTCCGATCTGATCGAGAATCTCGCGGATCAGTTGCGCAGACTCTACGATCATGTCAAACGGACAGTCCTGCGGATCGAGGTCGATCAGGATCCAATCCGGATTTTGGATCGTAGGCAGATGGCTCTGGTATGGGTTTTGATCGACGCAACCAAGATGCGTGAGATATAGAAGCGCGGCGCGGTCCTCGGCGAGGACGTAACGAATGTTATCGACCGTTTCAAAGCGCAGCCATCCGGGCATACTTGGCGGCGAGTTTTTTTGGAAAAAGAAGTCCTGATGGATGCCGTTGGCGTAACGTTTTAGCGAGAGGGGCCGATCCTTCAAATGCGGCAGGAGAAACGGCGCGACATCCGAGTAGTAGTTCAATAGGTCGCGTTTGGTGTAGCCTTCATTCGGGTAGAAGATCTTATTGAGATGCGTGAACTTGAGCTCGTGGCCATCTACGATGCAGCGACTTTCCTCTGCGGCGCCTGGCAGAAGAGGAGCATTACGGTTCGATGCAGGCATCTGCTTAGTCGTTTTCTTGCTCGACGGTTTATTAGGTGGGCCGCCTTCGGGGACCTCCATGCGCGTTTCCTTCGGGTCCACATCCTGTCTTAGTCCCAAAAACACCGGCGCGCGTAACCGTTGGTCTTGCGTCCAATTCGAAAACTTCACCTCGCACACGAGATCCGGAGTAACCCATATGACATCGCGGGGTAACTTCGGATCCGGAGGAAGTGGTCTCTGTTCCGTCCGCAGCGCGTCGAGCTTGCCACGAATCGCGGCAAGTAGTTTTACATCGAAGCCGGTCCCGACATTGCCTGCCCATCGTAACTTGCCCTTCTCGTAAACACCGAGCACCAAAGCGCCGAAGTGGTCGCGCTCGCCGACGGTAAACCCGCAAATGACGAACTCCTGCTGGTGAACCAGCTTCAGCTTGAGCCAATCCCGGCTGCGGCGCGATTCATAGGGGCTTGAGAGGCATTTGGCAACCAGACCCTCGAGCCCATTCTGGCGCGCCGCTTCGATCAGATCCGCGTTGGGCGGAAACATATCAGAAAGCTTGATTGGCCCCTCGAGTGTGACAATCTTCTGCAGTAGCGCGCGGCGTTCACGCAACGCAACGCGCCGCAGATCCCAACCATCACGGTAGAGCAGATCGAAAAGGTAAAGCTGCACCGGACGCGAACGCGTTAGGTGCGCGATCTGCGCAGCATCCGCGGTCATGATCCGAGGCTGAATCAACGCGAAGGTCGGAATGCCGCTCTCGTCCAAAACCGCGATCTCGCCATCGAGAACCGCCTGCTTCGCGTCGATCTGATGAGGGAGCACGGACAACTCCGGATACTGCCGTTCACAGCGGTTTCCATTCCGGGTGTACATTTCGAGCTTGCCATCGTCGATGAAGCAGAGCGCGCGCACACCGTCAATTTTCAGTTCGACAGTCCACTCATTGTTGTGAGGGAGCGATTCGGTCAAGGTCGCGCCCATCGGTGGAAAGAAGCCGGGCATTGAAGCTTTGAGCGCACCTTCAACGGGCGAGGCTGCTTCTTTATCCGGCGTCTTCGAGCGCGCTGGTGCAACCTTCTCTGGTGCTTTCTCCTTGGCGTGCGCCGGAAGATCGTGCGCGATCTCCTCCTGCGTGCGCCCAGTCAATATGCTGAACGCGTAGGCTTCGGTGTCCCAACCGGAAACGGCAGCGTCGTCCTTTTTCTTAAGCAGCAGCCACTCATTCCCTTTGCCGCGATTCTT
>JAVHMZ010288184.1:0-47561 GCA_034782995.1 Amazona versicolor
AGTGCCTCTTCCCAGTAAGCCGCGAGCCGCTCGACATGATGGGGATGGAAGCCGTGGCTGAACGCATGGGCGACCACGTCGTCCGCCATCACCCGGCGATGCCAGGCACCGGCGAGACGGCGCAGGCCGTCGCTGCCACCTGCCGCCTCGAAGACAGTTTGCATGCCTCCATCATGATAATCGTCACTTCGGGAAAAATTTTCTCCTGATGCCCTGATTCAGCCAATTACGGCAGGTTGACCCATTGGCAGGGGCAGCGATACGTTATGTTCTGGTGAGGGATGCGATCACGGAACATTGTGGACGCCGGCGGCTTCGGCCTCATCGGGAGGAAATATGTCGAGCGTAACGAAACCGACGGTAACGCTACACGTAGTTGCAAGCCTTGACGGGTTCATCGCCAAGAAAGATAACAGTATTTCGTGGATGGACAGTCCTGGCGGCGTCTACGAAAGAGGCGTTACTGACAGCGGCGCTGAGGACATCGAGTCGATAGATTGCTACGTGCTAGGTTCTCGCACCTATGAGCACGCGCTGCAACTCGGTTGGCCGTACGGCGATACTCCGACAGTCGTGATTACAAGTAGGCAGCTACCGTCTAAAAGAAAAAGCGTGGAGTTCTACTCGGGCGACGTCGAGAGACTATTCCGTCAGATACTCGCGCCTCGATACGAGAACATCTGGTTGGTAGGAGGCGCTTTATTAGGCCAAAGTTTTCTCAGTCTCGGTCTGGTGGATGAGATCCGATTGATGATTGCGCCGGTGACATTGGGCGGAGGGCTCTCGCTATTCGGAAATTCCGGTATTGAGCAGAGATGGCTCCTAAAGAACGTGACCGGTTACAGGAACGGCTATGTCGAGCTATCGTATGGACGGCCATCGATAGACGCCTAGCAGCGGCTAAGTTTTCCGTCACTCAGCGTTCACGTCGCGGTGGTACCCTGCGGCGTCATGTTCATCCGTGTTTTCGGTGCTCTCCTGGTTCTCGCTTTTGCGCTCGCGGCCAAGCAGCCGCTTTTGGTTATCTCTGTCGACGGCCTGGACAATCGCTACCTCGCGGAGGCGGACCGAATGGGCCTAAAGATCCCACATATTCGTCGCATGATGGCGGAAGGGCAATGGGCGGAGCGCGGCGTGTTGGGTGTTGTGCCGACCATTACTTGGCCTTCGCACACGACTTTGATTACGGGCGTGACACCGACCGTGCACGGCATTCTCGGTAATCGTTTACCGGGCGGGGATTATCCCTGGAGCGCACATCTGTTGAAGGCCCGTACTCTTCTCGACGCCGCGCACCAGGCTGGGCTTACGACCGCCGTCATCACCTGGCCGGTCACAGTGGACGCCCCTGTGGATTTCAATCTGCCGGAGTATTTCACTCGACGCCGTGGGGGAGCAATGGATTTGCGCTCGATTGAGTCGAAGAGCATGCCGCCAGGCTTGGTGGACGAGATTGCCCGCGCATACCCGTCGTTCGGGCAAGAGTGGATGGACGACCGCACACGTACGCTGGCGACTGCCTACTTACTGCGCCGTAAATCACCGGACCTCTTATTGGTGCATTTAGTTGACCTGGACTCGGAGGAACACGACGACGCGCCTTTCACGCGCGAGGCCAACAGCGTCCTGGAGTACACCGACGAGTTAATAGGAACCATGCTGGAAGCGAAACCGGCCGGTATGGCGGTTGCGCTGCTTTCCGATCACGGATTTGAGCGTGTTCACACCACCGTGAACCTGGCAAAGCTTGCGGCTGACGCCAAGGTAAGCGGGATCGTGCCACGAGGCGCCGTTGCCCTTGCGCAGAGTAGCGATGCCGCAGATTTCCTTCGCAAACTGGCAGCCGAGAAGCAATACGGCATAGGGCGGCAAGTTCCTGCCGATGAGATTCGTCGATTTGCGCCGGAGATGTCCAAAGCCGCAGCGGTTTTCGAGTCGGCCGATGGCTTTGAATTTTTCGGCAAGGCGGATGATCCGGTTTTTGGTAAACCGCGGGAGATCGGCAATCACGGCCACTGGCCAACACGGTATCGTGCTGTGTTTCTCTTGTCGGAAGGCGGCGGCGCGCCGAGCCGTTTAGGTGAACTCGAGATGACCAGCATTGCGGGACACCTAGCCACCGTGCTCGGGATTGCGTTTCAGCCTGGCCCGAAATAAAGTGCGAATGGGACGAAAACCGGATCGTCATAGGACTGCATTCGGTTCGCCACATTACTGCCCTACCCTGAAGAGCATCATGTTATATCGGTACGGGCGATGGGTTGTCATAGGCCTGTTCTGCGCACAGTTGCTGGAGGCGCAAACAGGCGCTGCCAACGGGAGCATTCGCGGGAGAGTGACAGATCCACAGGGTGCCACGGTGAGGGATGCGCAGGTGGAGGCGCGAAATCTGGAGACCGGATACACGCGCAAAGCAGTAACTGGCAGCGAAGGCGAGTACAGTCTGCCGCTCCTGCCGATCGGCAGTTACGAAATCACGGTCCAGGCGAGCGGGTTCGGCACTTATCATCAGACCGGGATCGAGGTGCTGCTGGATAAGGCCAGCGATGTCCCAGTAAGTTTACAGTTGGAAGCCGCGCAGCAATTGGTAACGGTCCAGGCAGACGCATCCATATTGGATACGGCAAATCTGGGCGTCGCCGGTGGCCTGAACGAGCGTGGATTCCGCAATGCGCCGCTTACGTCGCGTAATAGCTTCAACCTGGCGCTACTTGCTCCGGGTGTCAATGGGCGTCGCGATGACGAGTTCGGCAATCCGCAGATCTACTTTGGAGGCTTGCAGCGTAGAGGCTTTCTGGTGGACGGGATCGATAACACGCAACGCGGCGGTCCTGGACGCCTGGGCATCTTCTCGCCGGAGACGCTGGAGCAGGTAAAGGTTAACAGCGGCGGTGTGGCGGCGGAATACGGCCGTTCCGTGGGCGGATTCGTCAGCATGGTGACGCGAGGCGGCACGAACGACGTGCATGGAGAGGCGCTGGTGTTGCTGCGGCGCCCCGGCTTCATCGCGCGGCCCTCGTTAGCAGCAACGAAGACATTTTCGGAGTGGGCGACTTATTCCGGTAACATCAGCGGCCCGATCATCAAGAACAAGTTGTTCTATTTTGCCAGCGGCGAATACGAGCCGCTGGATGGCCCGCGGCCTATCACAATATCTCCCGCCAATGCACAGGCGCTCGGGATTCCTGCCAGCGACTTAGGCAGTGCGCCGTTTGCACAGCGCTTTCAGACATACTTCGGCCGGCTCGATTGGCAGATCAACGATCGCAACTCGGTGTATGTCCGCTACAACAACTTTGTTACGCCGTCTAAGTTCAACACCTCCGGCGGACAGATGCCCAAAAGCGCGAGCAATAACTTCGATGACCGCAACGACACGTACGCCTCGCAGTGGACGACGATTCTGTCGAACTCGCTGGTGAACGAGTTTCGTTTTGGATCGTTGCAACGGGAGTTCACGCGACCTCCGGTCTCTGGCGTTGTCGGCCCGGTAATCAGCATCAGCGGCGTAGGAACACTCGGCTCAAACACGTCGGCTAACCAGTACTACCTGGAGCATCAGCTCGACTTTCTGGATGGGCTCAGCTGGCGTGTTGACCGTCACCAGATTAAGTTCGGCTTTGACATCGCAACGATTCTCGTAGATTCGCGTGATCGGTTGAACCTGACATACCAGTTTTCAAATCTGACCCAGTATTTGAACACCATTCGCGGCGTGATAAATCCAGCGACGGGGCGCCCCTTTAACTACAATCTGCTGACGCAGGATTTCGGCGACAATACCTCACGGCGGCGCACAAATTCCTACAATTTCTACGCGCAAGATGAGTGGCGTATCTCGCCCGCTTTGAGCTTGTCTTATGGCGTGCGCTACGAGTATTTGCAGTATCCAGAACTGGACAAGAACGCACCGCTGCCGGCGTCTCGCTCCATTCCTAGCGATCCGAATAACATTGCGCCACGGATCGGATTTGTTTATCAACCCTTAAGGAGCACCGTGGTTCGCGGTGGTTACGGCATCTTCTACGACACCACAAATCTGCGGCTAGTCTCGCAGGCGGTGCGACAGAACGGATCACGCTTGCTGACTTATAACATCCAGGGCACGGCAGCCGGTGCTCCACAATATCCGGCTGCCTTTACGGCACCGCCGAACCTAACCGTGCGGCCCTCAGTGACCGATTTCTCGTCGGACTTCCGCAGCCTCTATGCGCATCAAGCTGACTTACAGGTGCAGCAGGCTTTGGGCACTAATTACTCCATTACGGTGGGGACCGAGTGGTACGGCGGTCATCATCTGCCTGCAGCACTGGACGTGAACTTGGGCCGTCCTGTACTTCCGCCTCTTGCCGACGGACGTTCTAATTTCACGGGCAGCGCTCGTCCGGATGCTCGGTTTAATCAGATTTTCCAGCTCTCGTCTGTTGCCAATTCAAGCTATTACAGTGGCTTCATCGCGCTCGAGAAGCGCTTTTCGGAGAATCTCCAATTCACCGCCTCCTACACACTTAGCTACGCCTTCAACACCAACGATGCGACGAGCGACACGGGCAACAACGTGAGCGACTCTACCAATCTGCAGCGTGACTATGGATTTTCAAGCACCGACCAGCGGCATCGTTTCGTCTTGGCAGGCGTTTATCAGCCCGCCTTTCACTTCGGCAGCACTGCGGATCGGCTAGTCAATGGTTGGCTGTTCTCGCCGAATGTCACCTGGCAATCGGGCTATCCGTTCAATATCACCCAGGGTTCAGATCTCAATGGAGATGGCGTAAACAATGACCGTCCGTTCTTCCGCGGACGCAATGATCGTCCAGGATACTCGTTTCAAGAAGTGAACTTGCGCGTTAGTCGCCGGTTTGCCTTCAATGAACGTTTAGGACTCGAAGTCATCGCAGAAGCCGAAAACCTATTCAACAGCACGAACCCTGTGAGCGCCGTGACGACCATCACTGCGCCCGATCTGCTGCGGATTACAGGAGCGACCAACTCGCGGCAAATCCAGCTAGGTGGAAGACTGCAGTTTTAGGTTGACCGCGAGGTTACCGCAATACGGTTTCGCCGCCGTATTGGATGGCAGTATCGATGACGGCAATTTCGACACGCCGATTCCGTTCCCGAGCCTGATCGGAGGTACCCTGCACGCGCGGATCGTTTTTGCCGAAGCCGCTGGTGGTGATTATGGAACGGTCCACGCCCCCTCCTATCAAGAAGTCAGCAACTGCCTTTGCGCGCCGCAGCGAGAGCTGCTTATTGTAGTCAGCGGTGCCCACGTCGTCGGTGTAGCCGTGAATCGCTAACGAATAGCCTTTCGACACGAGCAGAACGCCGGCAACGCGGCTCAGCAATTCGCGGTTCTTTGCCGTCAAGTCGGCTTTATCGAAATCGAAGCGGAACATCGAATCGGGCAGGAACATGATCATGCCACTGGGCGTGCGTTTGGTCTCAGCAATCTTGTTGAGAGCCTCCTGCATGCGTTGCAACTCCTCTTCGCGTTCGCGGCGCATGCTCTGCATCTGCGATTCCGCCTGCTGCGCCTGTGTTTGCGCTTGCTGCGCCTGCGTTTGTGCCTGTTGCGCCTGGTTGACAGCACTGTCGCGCGCTGCTTCGGCCTGCTTGCGGGCACCCGCGGCCAACTCTGCTCGTTGCACTGCTTCCTCGGCCCTGATTCCTACTGCGCGAGCAGTGGCGTTCGCCTGTTCGGCGAGCTCGTGCGTCTCGACCTGGCTGCTCTTCAGAGATGCGAAATCCGCGCGAATTACTTGGTAAGCACGATAGCCTGCAACGTCGGTAGCGATCAGCCCTGCCAGAATCAGAAGTGACACTGTAACGATGAGAGGCTTCAAGTCACAGTTTATCGCCGCTGCCGGTCTTGTTTTCGCGCTACTCTACCTCGCCGTGGCCTCTGGGTGCAGCCGCTTTCGCAAACCGACCGACACCACAGTGGTGATGCAGATTCAGAGATTGAATGAACTGGCTACGGTGCGCTACATGGTGAGCCGCGTGGTGGGTATTCGCGAGCCGAAAGTGCCTATCGGCGAAGAATCGATCCTGCTTGTGGTGGAAGGTAGAGTAACTGCCGGCGTAGACTTATCTCACCTTTCTCCAAACGACGTACGCTGGACCGATCGTGACACGGCTCTAGTTTCGTTGCCGCCGGCACGCATTCAAGACGTGGCGTTAGACGAGAGCAAGACGCGCGTTTGGGATCGACAGATTACTTGGTGGTCGCCATGGGTGCCGTTCAGCCCCGACCTGGAGCATCGTGCGCGCATGCAGGCCGTCGAGGATATACGCAAAGCAGCAATAGAGATGCATATCGAGGAGCAGGCGGACCGCAACGCTGAAACCGCCATCCGTAAATTGCTAAACGCATTTGGTATTACTGCCGAGTTTCACCGAGCCAGTTGACCCAGTTAGAACCTTGCCAATAATTCCAGCCGCACGGCGCGCGGCAAACCGGGCGAAGGTTCGTTACTGATCACTGCGGGCTTTTTTCGCTGCATGCTACTCTGGCGTGCAATATGAAGCTTGGCGTTGCGCTAATAGCTCTTGCATTAGGCATCCTGCAACTGGATCTGCGAGCAGCACCGAAGGCAACTCAAGATGAGACTCTTGCGGCCAAGTATCGCGATGCGGCTGACAAACTCATCGACGCAGCGATGAAAGACGAAGCGGGTTATGCGCAGTTGACCTATCTCTGCGATCGCATCGGGAATCGGTTAAGCGGCTCCGAGCATTTGTCACAGGCTATTGAATGGGCGGCGAAGCAGATGAAAAAAGACGGGCTTGAGAATGTATCCACTCCGGCCGTGAAGGTGCCACGTTGGATACGTGGCGAGGAGTTCGGCGAGATTGTTTCACCTGTCAGTCGTCCCTTGCACCTGCTTGGGCTAGGCATGAGTGTGGGAACACCTGCTGGCGGCTTAACTGCAGAAACGCTGGTGGTCTCTGATTTCGCCGAGCTTGATCGTGCAGGCGACAAGGCGAAAGGCAAGATTGTGGTCTTTAATGCACCGTACGAGGGTTATGGCAAGACCGTAATGTATCGGATAGCGGGACCCTCGCATGCGGCCAAGGCGGGCGCGATTGGGGTGCTTGTACGGTCGATCACGCCATTGGCCCTGCAGCAGCCGCACACCGGAACGACCATGTATCAGGCTGGTGTGCCGCAGATTCCGGCGGCCGCTATTAGCCCGGAGGACGCGGCCTTGTTGGCGCGGCTGCAAGCTTCGGGGGAGACTCCGCGAGTGCATTTGCAGATGGCCGCGCGCATGGAGCCGGACGCTGATGCAGCCAATGTCGTGGGTGAAATTCCAGGGAGCGAGCATCCTGAAGAAGTGGTTGTCTTGGGCGGCCACATCGACTCTTGGGATGTGGGTCAGGGCGCGCAGGATGACGGCAGTGGAATCATGGCCACGCTGGAAGCGGCCGCATTGATCAAGCAGCTGGGCTTGAAGCCGCGGCGGACAATTCGAGTCGTTTTCTGGGTGAATGAAGAGAATGGCGGGCGTGGCGGGCAAGCATATGCGGCTGCCATTGGCGATGCCTTCAAGAATCACGTGGCAGCCATCGAAATGGATGAGGGAGCGGAGCGGCCCTTGGGTTTCGGCTATGGTCCTTTCCGCTATGGGGCACTTGGGGCCCGGATGCGCAATCGAACCAACGGCAAGGATCAGCCGCCTTCGAGCGCACCGCCAGCAGCTTCAGTAATGTCGCCGGAAGAGACCAAGTCGTTAAGGCTTTGCGAGCAGATCGGTCAACTGCTAACCCGCATCGGCGCGAACAAGGTGAATCCCGGCGGAGGCGGCAGCGATATAAGTCCGTTGGTTGCCAAAGGTGTTCCCAGCCTAAGCCCGACAACAGAAGCAACACACTACTTCGATTGGCATCACACCCAGGCCGACACGCTGGACAAAGTAAACCGCGATGATTTTCGCAAGAACATTGCTGTACTCGCAGTGCTTTCGTATGTGCTGGCCGACATGCCTGGACGCCTGGCGGGTCATGCAGGCATGCCCACTGAATAAGCTAGCTTAGGCCCGGCCGGTGTTCGCCGGGGCGAAACGCGTTAGAGGCGCTCGAGAAAGCTCTTGAGATCTTCCTCGTTAACCAGAGGCTCCCCGGGTGCGACGTTGTTCAGCTTTCCATCTCTCATCCAGCGTTCAAGCTGGTCGACATATGAGAAGAGCTGATCGAAGCTTTCCACAATGAACAGCAGCGGTTGATAATGGTCGATCTCGAAGCCCTGGTTAATGACCCATTCCATTTGCAGTGGATAGCGCTGCACCTCTGGCGACTCCACCGCGTGGACGATTTCGCCGTAGGAGCTCAGGAGGCCACTGCCGTAAACTTTCAGCTCGTTGCCTTCGCGCATTAATCCGAACTCAACCGTGAACCAGAAGAAGCGTGCCATCGCTCGCAAGATGCTACGCAAGCGTGCGATGCGTTCGCCGCTATCGCGCACGGACGCGAGCATTTCGGCTGCCGTATGTGCACATTGGCCGAAGTGGACCAGCGTATCGGCAAACATACGGTCGGTATGCATGGGCACGTGACCAGCAATGTCGTGGAAGATGTCGGGTTCGGGCAGGTAATCGAGCGAATCGCTGCGGCGGATAGTCACAGTCGTGGGAAATTCGCGCTGGCGCAGGCAGTCGAAGAAGACGAAGCTGGGCACGTAACCACTTACCGCCTTCGCGCGAAAACCAGTCATCGCATTTAAGAAATGATTAACGTCGGCAAACAGCGGAACTCGGTCCGGTGCAAAGCAGAGCGAGGCGATGCCGCGGAGGAAGTGGCGGTTGGCATGCTGCTGCCAGCGCTCGCCCATGCGGGAGTAGAGCTTGCGCCACGCTTCGTGGTTCTCCGGCGAATAGAGTTCGTAAGGCTGCTCGATATATAGCTGCCCATGAGCTCGCGCGTCTTCGATGAAAGGCGCTTGGTTTGTGGTTAAGCCGGCAGCGGCAATTGCAGCCATAGAGCCTCCGCCTATATCTTAGCTCCACTTGGACGTGGTGGAACGGGGATTTGGTTTGTGGAGTACCGTGGCGGGGAGACGATACCAGCGCAAATTCCAAAGCCGATCCTGCGAAAGCCTTCGCGTTCGCAATAGCCGCGTAGAACGACTTCGTCGCCGTCCGCGAGAAAGGTGCGTTGCTCATCGCCAGATAACTGCAGCGGTTTTGCGCCCTTTTCCGTTAACTCCAGTAAGCAGCCGCGGTTCTCCTCCTCAGGACCTGACACTGTACCGCTGCCGAGAAGATCGCCAGGCCGTAAGGGGCAGCCGTTAGACGTGTGGTGCGCAATCATTTGGGCCACGGACCAGTAGAGTTGCGCGGAATAAGAGCGACTGACCCGCACTGGCTCACGAGTGTTTCCAGCGCGCAGCCAGACTTCGAGCGTGATGACAAGTGCATCATCGGACGGCGATTGGAGATATGGAAGAACCGGGACGTCGTGTGGACGAACGGGGACACGAAAGGGTGCAAGCGCGTCGGCAGTCACGATCCAAGGCGAAATGGTGGTGGCAAAGCTCTTGGCAAGAAATGGCCCGAGCGGTTGGTATTCCCAACGTTGAATGTCGCGGGCAGACCAATCGTTGAGCAGGCAGAGTCCGGCCAGATGATCCCAGCTTTGATTGATGGGAATGGGTTCCCCGAGTGCGTTACCCGGGCCGATGAAAGTGCCCAGCTCCAGTTCGTAATCGAGCTCTCGCGTGGGCGCCCAATCGCCTTCGCCTAATTGGCCATAGGGCCGCTGAACGGAGCTGCCGCTCGGGATTACTGACGACGCACGCCCGTGATAGGCGATAGGCACGTGCTTGTAATTGCGCAGCAAGGGCTGGTCGGGCCGGAACATTTTGCCTACGTTCGTGGCATGGTCAATCGACGCGTAGAAATCGGTATAGTCTCTGATCGGTGAAGGCAGAAGCATGTTGCATTCGGCCTGATCGAGTAAGGGCAGCGGCGGCGAACCCGTGCGCAGAGCGCGGCTGACCTCACAGCGGAGATCGTGACGTTCCGTTGCGCTCAAGGCGAACCACGGACGCAGGTCGTTGCCGGCGAGCCAGCGATTCAAGTCCAGCACTTTGTCGCCAATAGCAACGCCAATGCCGCCCGTGTGCGTTCCCACGGGCAAGTTTTGAATCGGGAACTCGGTCTCGGGCTTGTTGGCAGACTCGACCCAACTGGTAAGAGCCGGGTCGTGCGTTTCGTCGATGAGATTGGATACGGTCACAGCCATCCCAGTCGACGCAGATCCGCAACTGGCTCTTCAAATGAGCACGATCCGAAGGAGTGCATGCCGCTGCGGCGAATCTTGGCGGCCGTTTCCAGAGTGATACGCTCGTCGCGCCAACGTATCCCGTCGTGAAAGCGGAAGGCGTCCGGGTCGGTCTCAGCGAGAACCGGGATGACGGCATCTTCCTGTCCGAGCCACGCGAAAGCGGATGCGGCAAACACGTTCATAAACCCGTGAAGCACAGCCCGGGGCGCATTTAGTTCGTAGGTAAGAGGATACTCGGCGCGCAATTGGTGATGCAGCCCTGCTGTCGCTTTGAAAGGAAGCCCACGCCGGGCGCAAGCCACGATGCGGGTACCGGCCGTGTCAAGGTTCGGTATGGCGTCGGCCATGATGCCGCCCAAGCGCAATTTCGCAAATGAGCCCGCCTCCACGACGTTGTCGAACTCGGACGTCGCCACTTCGCAGTAAGTGGGCTTCGGCGTACGGATAACCGATTTGGCTTCGATCGCCGAAGCACGAGGCAGATCGTGGTCGGCGACGATGGCGAGCCGCCCATCGAGGTCCGTGGGCACTCGCGGGAGGTCGGATTCTGCAACAACGAAACGACCCAGCATCCAGGCATCAGGCCCGGCTAAGTATTGTTTGTACTGCGCAACGGCTTCACTTAGCGTCAGATCCGCGGGCGGGAATGTTCCAGCGAAGTCGATTGCCTTGGCGAGAAGCGTCTCGACCACTAAGCGAGCCATGAAAGATAGTAATCGCGATCTTCGAGCGCTACCGCTTCCTTGCTTACATGCAATCCGCGGAAAGTGTCGACCATAACGGCAAGCTCGTTCGTTTGCTTCTGCCCGAGGGAGGCCTCCGTGCGCCCCGGCTGCGGACCATGCGCCAGCCCATCCGGATGAAGCGTGATGGACCCGTACTCGATGCCTTTGCGGCTCATGAACTCGGAATTGGCGTAGTAGAGCACCTCGTCCGACATTACGTTCGAGTGGCTGTAAGGCGCTGGAACTGCCTCGGGATCGAAATCGAACGGGCGAGGACAGAACGAACAGACCACAAAACCATCGCCTTCGAAGGTCTGGTGCGTCGGCGGTGGCAGATGAAAGCGCCCGACACGCGGCTCAAAGTTGTGAATACTGATGGCCCAGGGATAGTAGTATCCATCCCATCCGACTACGTCGAATGGATGGTAGGCGAGCACCATCTCGGTGAGCGTGTTTGCTTTCTTGACGATCAGCCGGAAGTCGCCAGCCTCATCGTGCGTCTCCAGGTTCTGCGGTCCGCGGATGTCGCGCTCGTTGTAAGGGCTGGACTCGGTCAGCTGTCCGTACTCGTTTCGATAGCGCTTGGGTGTACGCACGTAACCGGCGCTCTCGATGACCAGCAGCGTGCGCTCAGGCGACGTGAAGCGATATCGATGGAGGATGCCACGCGGAATAACCAGGTAGTCGCCACTCTGGAAATCGATGCTTCCGAACTGCGACTCTAACTTGCCTTCACCCTCGGTCACGTAGACGATCTCGTCGCCCTGCGCATTGCGATAGAAGCTGGAGAGGTCGTCGGCAGGGCGAACAATTTCCATTGACACGTCCGGATTGAAGAGCAGCGGCATGCGGCCGGTGATAGCGTCTGCCCTGCTCGCTTCCTGCCGCGTGCGGAAGTGGCGATGCTTCAACGGCTCGGGTTCGGCCTGCTGCCACACAACATGACGCAAGGTGCGTACGGCGCGAACGGCTGTAGGACGTTCGACGTGATAAAGCAACGATGAAGGGCCGGTGAAACCCATGTTGCCCACAAGTTCTTCGGCATAGAGCTCGCCGGAGGGGCGGCGGAAGACTTTATGACGTTTGCTCGGGATCTCTCCCAGTTGGCGATAGATTGGCATTTACGTTTCTTTCCTCCATTCACGCGTAGGTTTCGGGATGGAAAAATCCGGATTTTCAGGTCCTTGATCCCAGAACTCCCGTCCGAGAGCGTTCAATTGTCCCTTTTTTATGTCGGCGGCGACAGCCTTCTGTGCTGCGGAACCGTTGCCGTTGCGTATGGCCTCCACAATGGGTTTTAACAGTCGCTGGATATCAGATGGCACTCGTCTTGACCCGCTGGCGGCAAGATACACCAAGCGAATGGAGCGTTCGAGGATGCCGCGCAAAATGGTTTCAATCTCGCGGTTGTGCGACATATGGGCGATCTGCATGTGAAAGCGCTGGTTAGCATCGATGAGCTCGTCTAAGCCTTTGGCATTGCGGGCCGCGGACGCGACGTCCTGGTAACGCTGCTCTAATTCGTCGACTTCCGCCGGTTCGGCTCGGGCGGCTGCTAAGTGAGCGGCGAGACCCTCCAACTGGATGCGGAGTTCCAGCAGATCGCGAACGCCACGAAAGCTGAGTTCGGGCACGAAGTAACCTCGGCGCGGAACCACTTCGATCAGCTGCTCGTGATGCAGGCGATTACAAGCTTCACGGAAGGGAGTGCGGCCGATTTTGTAGCGCGCCAGGATTTCGGGCTCGCGCAAGAAATCCCCTTCCGGCAGTTCGCCATGCAGGATGGCGTGCTTTAACAGGCGATAGGCCTTGTCGGAGAGCGTGCCTCCGTGCCCGTTGCGCCGCGTTTTTTGCCCTTCTGCTGAACGCACAATATACTAAGCGTATATTAAGAGTCGATGCCGGATATTTTTTCGGAGCAATCGGAGATTCTGGTTCCGCCGCACGTAGCTGCGCTGGCGCCGTACGAAACAGGTCTGAGGCCCGAAGAAGTTCAGCAGCGCTTTGGCCTGAAGCGGGTGGTGAAACTGGCATCCAACGAGAACCCGTTGGGTACATCGCCCATGGCATTGGAGCGTGCCGCGCAAGCCTTGCCCGCCATGTCCCGTTACCCATCAGGCGGGCTCCTACTACGTGAGCGCTTAGCTGAGCGCTTCGGCACAAAACTGGAAAACGTGATCGTAGGTGCCGGCAGTGAAGGCATCATGGCCAGCATCGTCCGCACCTTCTTGTGTGACGATGACGAGGCCCTGAGTACGGAAGCGGCCTTCCAGGGATTTCAAATTCTTGCCCGCGGCCGAGGTATTCCGTACCGAACTGTTCCTTATCGAGAGTGGCGGTACGACCTGACGGCACTTGCCGATGCGATCACACCGAAAACGAAACTCATCTACCTGGCGAATCCAAATAACCCGACCGGGTCGTTTTTCAAACGCAAAGATTTCGAGGCGTTCCACCGCCGCGTGCCGGCACGTGTCCTGATCATCCTGGACGAGGCTTACTTTGAATTCGCGATCACCGAGCCGACGTATCCAGACTCGATGCACTACCGCTTCGACAACGTGATTACGCTGCGGACCTTCTCCAAAGCGTACGGCCTGGCGTCGGTGCGTGTCGGCTATGGATTCGGACACGAAGCACTGGTTTCGACACTGTTAAAAGTGAAGTTGCCGTTTGAGCCGGGTGGGCCAGCGGAAGCGGCGGCCCTGGGCGCCATCGATGATCTGGATTTTATGCTTCGGACGGTGGCCAATAACGCCAGAGGGTTGGCTTTTCTATCGAGCCGTTTGGCAGCCCTGGGTGTTGAGTTTGTGCCATCGGCCGCGAATTTCCTAATGTTGATTTTCCGCTCCTCCGCAGCAGCTCAGTCTATGTTCGACGGTCTGATTCAGCGGGGTGTGATTGTGCGGCTCCTGAAGGTTTTCGGATTGCCGCAATGTCTGCGCGTATCCGTGGGATTGCCGGAAGAGAATGAATTTTTTATTGAAAGTTTAGAGCAAGTGCAAGCTGCTTTGGAGGTGAATGAATATGCCGCAATTGACTGAACAGGTTCCGCAGGAGCGGACCGAGACGGCCGCCGATTTTCTCCCTATTGAAGGGACTGATTATGTAGAGTTCTATGTAGGCAACGCAAAGCAGGCGTCCTACTTTTACCGCGCTGCGCTGGGATTCCGGTTAGCTGCTTATCGAGGGCCAGAAACGGGTACTCGCGGCACGGCATCGTACCTGCTCGAGCAGGGCAAGATCCGGCTGGTATTCACTACTCCGCTTACACCTGAGAGTCCGATTGCCGAACATATTCTGCGCCACGGGGATGGCGTAAAGGCGATCGCCCTCACGGTACCGGATGCAGCGGACGCCTTCAGGCAAACCACGCAGCGGGGTGCGGAAGGCGATGCGCGGCCGGCTGTTGTGGAAGACGAACACGGGAAAGTGGAATTGTCCTCCATCGGGATCTATGGCGACACGATTCACACATTCGTGAACCGTCGCGGCTATCGTGGACCCTTCCTGCCGGGCTTTGTCGCCGTGGAGACCGAAGATGTTGTGTCGCGCCCAGTGGGCCTGCTGCACATCGACCACATGGTGGGCAATGTCGGTTGGGGCCAGATGAATCGGTGGGTGAACTTCTACCAGGACGTGATGGGCTTCCGCATGTTTAAGCACTTCGACGATCAAGATATCTCTACCGAATATTCGGCGCTGATGTCGAAGGTGATGGCCAGCGGCAACGAGAAGATCCGCTTCCCCATCAATGAGCCCGCAGAAGGCAAGCGGAAATCACAGATTGAAGAGTATCTGGACTTTTATGGTGGCCCGGGTGTGCAGCATCTGGCACTGGCGACTAACGACATCGTCAGCACCGTGGGTAAGCTGCGCGACCAGGGCGTCGAGTTCCTGCGCGTGCCGACCACCTACTATGACGAACTCGAGGGGCGCGTGGGCAAGATCGATGAGCCCGTGTCGGATCTGGCGCACTTAGGTGTGCTGGTAGACCGCGACGATGAAGGCTATATGCTGCAGATCTTCACCAAGCCTGTAGAGGATCGTCCGACGCTCTTCTACGAGATCATCCAGCGCAAGGGCAGCCGGAGCTTTGGCAAAGGAAATTTCAAGGCGCTATTTGAGGCGATCGAGCGCGAGCAGGAGTTGCGCGGAAACCTGTAAGCATCTTGACAGCTTTGGAAATGATGCTATGATGCTTTCGTGAGAACGACGTTAACTCTCGAAGCGGATGTGCTCAGTCTGCTCGAATCGTTGACCGCGGAGCGGCACATCTCGATGAAAGAAGCTGTAAATTCATCTCTGCGTAAAGGCTTACAGACCGCCGCCTCGCTCACCCCGAGCGGTTTCGAGCAGGAAACGTTCGCCCTAGGAGCAACGCAGATGTTCCGCTGGGACAAAGCGCTTGCGACGGCAGACGCCATGGAAGATGAGGAGATCGCCCGTAAAATCGCCTCCGGCAAGTAGCGGGAGATGACGATCGTAGACGTCAACTTGCTGCTCTACGCGGTAAACTCCGATTCTCGCTTCCATAAAGGGGCGAAGACATGGCTAGAAGAGATACTGTCAGGCGCTGACACAGTGGGTTTCGCTCCGACTGTATTGCTGGCGTTCCTACGATTAACAACTCGACCCGGCATCTTCGAAAAGCCGATCTCTCCCGAAAAGGCATTCGATTTGATGGAGCGCTGGATGCGAAGGCCGTCCGCGATTGTGGCGCACCCGGGTCCTCGCCACTGGCAAATTCTACGTTCGCTTTTGGTGACTGTAGGCACGGGTGGCAATTTAACTTCAGATGCTCATCTGGCTGCCCTAGCTATCGAGTACGGCGCGACGCTCTACACCAATGACCGTGACTTCGAGCGTTTCCCTGGCCTAAAGGTGCAGTTGCCGCTCAGCTCGTAGCCTATTGCCGATCGCTCTCATCCTCCTGCAATCGCGCCGACAATGAGGAGCGGCTCTTCGCCTCGCGCCACGGCGTCCGGTAATGCGGCTTGTAAAGGCTGATGTGACCAGTCTTCTCCACAAGCAAAGAAGCGCACAAATGGCCGTCGCTGCTGCGTAGCGGGATCGCGGACAGTCCCGTTCAAGCTGGGATATCGGCTCTCTAGCGCATCGACGACCCCTTTGATGGTCGCGTTCGCCGTCTCTAGCTGGACCTCTTCACCGGTGCCCGAGAGCGTGCGCAGGTGCGCCGGCAGTACCACACGAATCAAAGCAGAGTTTGGACCTCAACCGAGAGCACGGCCGGCAAATCGCGCACGATAGCCTGCCACTTGTCGCCGCCGTCGGGCGACACATACACCTGGCCGCCCGTGGTTCCGAAGTATACGCCGCACTCCTCTAGCGAGTCGACAGCCATAGCATCACGCAGCACGTTGACGTAGCAGTCCGATTGCGGGAGACCGTTGGTGAGCGCCTCCCATTCATGCCCGCCGGTTCTGCTGCGGAAGACGCGCAGCTTGCCATCAAGCGGGAAGTGCTCGGAGTCGCTTTTGATCGGGACGACGTAGACCGTTTCGGGCTCGTGCGTATGAACGTCAATGCAGAAGCCGAAGTCAGTAGGCAAATTGCCGCTCACCTCCCGCCAGGACTCGCCCGCGTCGTCACTGCGCATGACGTCCCAGTGTTTCTGCATGAAGAGAGTTTGCGGGCGCAAGTGACTCATCGCGATGCGATGGACACAGTGGCCGACTTCCGCCGTCGGGTTGGGCAGGAAGTTGGAGACCAATCCCTGGTTGACCGGCTTCCAAGTACCGCCTGCATCGTCAGACCGAAAGGCACCAGCCGCGGAGATGGCGACAAACATGCGTTCTCCGTCGAGGGGATCGAGCACGATCGTGTGCAGGCACATGCCCCCGGCACCGGGCTGCCAATTGGGTCCGGAGTCCTGCCGGCGGAGGCCGGAGAGCTCGGTCCAGGTGCTGCCGCCATCTCGAGATCGAAAGAGCGCGGCGTCTTCGATGCCGGCATAGACCTCGTCGGGATTGTGCAGCGATGGTTCAAAGTGCCAGACGCGTTTAAATTCCCAGGGGTGCGGAGTTCCGTCGTACCACTGATGAGTGCCAGGGAGGCCATCATAGGCGAACTGGTTGTTGGCTGTTTGCCAGGTCTTGCCACCGTCGTCGGAGCGCTGTACCACCTGCCCGAACCAGCTGCTGGACTGGGAAGCGTACAGCCGGTCCGGGTTCACCGGTGATCCTTTTATGTGATAGATCTCCCAACCGGCAAAGAAAGGACCTTCGACCGTCCATTGGTCGCGCTTGCCGTCGGCTGTCAGGATAAAGGCACCCTTGCGGGTGCCTGCGAGAACGCGAACGCGGCTCATGCAGATTGCGGCCGAGGTTTGTTGGCGCCGATCATCCAGTGGGTGCCGAACTGGTCAGTCACCATGCCAAAGCGGTCCGCCCAGAATGTTTCCGCCAGCGGCATAGTTACCTGACCATCTTTCGACAACTTGTCGAAGATGCGCTCGACGTCCGTCACTTTTTCAAGGTTGACCGCCACTGCAAACCCTTGTGGCTTTTCATAACGGCCCGGAGGGCAGTCGGAGGCCAACAGCAAAGTGTCGCCCAACTGCAGCGCCGCATGCATGACGCGGTTTTTCGCGTCCTCTCCGAGAGCATCGCAACTGCCATGGTCTCCATACTTCATCGAGAAGACCAGATTGCCGTCTAAACAGTCTGCGTAGTACTTGAAGGCCGCTTCACAATGGCCGTCAAAGAAGAGATAGGAATTTAGTTGCACAGTAGTGACTCCTTTTACGAGGGAGTCGAACCGTGGACGGCAAATTCGACATCAGCTCGAGACGATTGCGAATCTCCGCTAAGAAATTCATTCAGATCGGGCAATTCGACCACGGGCCGAATCTCCACGGTACCTTTGGCGGCGGCGGGAATGCGCGCCGCGATGGCCAGAGCCTCATCCAGGTCGCGTGCCTCTACCATGAAGAAGCCGCCGAGGTGTTCACGAGTCTCGGCAAAGGGTCCGTCGGTGATAAGGGGGCGGGCGTTCCGCATACGCAGGCAAGTGGCTGTGGCCGAGGGATGCAGGGGCGAGGCGCCTAACAACTTGCCGTGGGCATGAAGTTCGTTAGCGAGCGCAGTGGATTCGACGTAGCAGGCCTCGCGCTCCTCCTCCGTCCACGCGCTTTCCTCTCCGTAGATCAATAGCATGTATTTCATAGGACAATCTCCTCGCTGGTGGGTCGAACGGTACGGACCGGATTCGACAGTAGCATCGAGGAATTTTACAATCGCTTGGTGATTTTTGAAAGTATCGTTGCAGTCGAGGCGGTTTTCCAACGGGACTGGGACCGGATCGTCGCTACCCTGATTCGACTATTGGGCGACTTCGACTTAGCTGAGGAGTGTGCGCAGGAGGCATTTACGGCAGCGATTGAGCAGTGGCGGATCTCCGGCGTACCGGACGCGCCACGTGCGTGGCTGATTCAGGCGGCACGCAATAAGGGCATCGATCGAATCCGGCGGCGGAAACGCCTGCAAGAGAAAACTCAGGAGATCGCCTATTTACAAAACGAAGCCTTTGCCGGCCCAAACGAACTCGAAGACCTGGAGATCGCCGATGATCGTCTCCGGCTGATTTTCACGTGCTGCCACCCGGCGCTTGCCCCCGAGGCGCAAGTGGCGCTCACGCTCCGCTCGCTTTGCGGGCTAACAACAGAGGAGATCGCGCGCGCTTTTATGACATCGGAGACAACGATGGCGCAGCGATTGGTACGTGCCAAGCGGAAGATCCACGATGCGGGAATTCCGTATGTGGTGCCCGAGGGCGAGGCGCTGACCGAGCGGCTGGCTGCGGTGCTAGCCGTGATCTACCTGGTATTCACAGAAGGATATGCTGCGACGTCGGGCCAGAAGCTGGTCCGTTCGGACCTGTGCGCTGAGGCGATCCGGCTGGCGCGCCTGGTGAAAGCGCTGTTAGCGGAGCGGACAGCGACACACGCGGAAGTCGACGGATTGCTGGCTTTGCTTTTGCTCCAACATGCGCGGGAGGCTACGCGTACCGACAGACACGGAGAGGTAGTGCTGTTGGAGCACCAGGACCGAAGCCGCTGGCATCGCGCAGAGATTGCCGAAGCGTTGCCTCTGGTGGACAGCGCTCTGCGGGCAGGCGGAGGGCCGTACGCACTGCAGGCGGCCATCGCTGCGCTGCATGCTACCGCATCTTCCAGCCGCGATACGGATTGGGCGCAGATCGCAGGCTTATATGAGGTGCTCGCGCAGCAGCATCCCTCACCCGTGATCGCACTCAATCGAGCCGTCGCAATCGCAATGGCGGCGGGTTGCGAGGCGGGCCTCCGTGCCATGGACGAGGCAAACGCAGACGGAGCTCTCGAAAACTATCACTTGTATTTCGCTGCACGCGCCGACCTTCAGCGCAAGCTCGGCCGACGGGAAGAGGCGGCGGCAGAATATGGACGAGCGCTGGCTCTTGCCGGGAACGACGCCGAACGAAGATTTCTCGAACGGCGCCGTGATGAATTAAACTCGACCAGCGAGTAGGTGACTATTGAAGCGGTAACTCGCCGTTTTCGGCGGTTATGCCAGCGACGATCTCCGCTTCCGGAATGCAGGATGCGGCCGCGACCTTATCGTCCTCTTCCATGCGCACTAATCGTACGCCTTGCGTCGACCGACCGGCTTTGCGTATTTCGGCCGACTCAATCCGAATGATTTTGCCATCTTTGGTGATGATCATCAGATCGGTAGTCTCCGTCACGGACAAAACTGCTACCACTTTGCCAACCTTGGACGTGGTCTTCATGTTGATGACACCTTTGCGGCCACGAGCGGTCAAGCGATAGTCTTCCAGATCCGTACGTTTGCCGAATCCGTTTTCGGAGATGGAGAGGATGGTACCTTTCTCGCCGATCACGACCAAGCCGACCAGATAATCACCCTCTTCCAGGTCCATGGCGCGAACGCCGCGAGCTTGCCGGCCCATGGCGCGCACTTCCTCCTCGTTAAAGCGGATGGCCATGCCCTCATGCGAGCCCAGGAAGATATAGCTTTTGCCGTCGGTGATCGTGGCGCCAAGCAGCTCGTCGCCGTCATCCAAGGCAAGCGCAATAATGCCGCGCGAGAGCGGATTATCGAACTCCGTCAACTCGCACTTCTTGATGACTCCCTGGCGGGTCACCATCACGATGAAGCGATCACCCGTGAAGTCCTTCACGGGGAGAAAGGCCTTCACAGTCTCGTCCGGCTGAAGGCTAATCAGGCCAGAGACGTGTTTGCCCTTTCCGGTGGTGCCTGCATCCGGAATCTCGTAGATCTTAAGCCAGTAGACGCGGCCCTTATTTGTGAAGATCAGCAGGTAGGCGTGCGTGGAGGCGACCACCAGGTGATCCACAACGTCTTCCGAACGCGTGCCCATGCCGATGCGGCCCTTGCCACCGCGTGACTGCCGCCGGTAGGTGTCAACGGAGGTGCGCTTGAGATAGCCGCCGCGCGATACCGTGACGGCAACATCTTCCATTTGCACCAAGTCTTCAAGCCTGATGTCACCGGGATCTTCGACGATCTGTGTACGGCGCTCGTCGCCAAAATCTTTCTGCACTTCCCGAAGTTCTTTGACCACAAGCTTGCGCAGCACTTTTTCAGAGCCCAGGATCTCTAGATACTGGCTTATCTGCCGCTGGATTTCGGCTAGATCATCAATGATCTTCTGGCGTTCCATCCCGGTAAGCCGTTGCAGCTGCAGCTCGAGGATGGCCTTTGCCTGGACGTCGGTAAACTCGAAGCGCACCACCAATCCGTCGTGCGCTTCCTTGCGGCTGGCCGCAGCGCGAATCAGGTTGATGATCTCGTCCAGATTGTCCAGTGCCTTTTGGAATCCGAGCAGAATGTGCTCGGTGGCCCGCGCTTTGCGGAGCAGATAGTCGGTCCTGCGCCGCACTACATCAAGGCGATGATCGATGAAGCGGCGGATGACATCTGCCAAGCCCAGCTCACGCGGCTGTCCATTGACGATGGCCAGCATGATGACGCCGAAATTCACCTGCATTTGCGTCTGCTTGTACAGGTTGTTCAGAACGACTTCGGCCTGTTCACCGCGCTTCAGATCAAAGACGATACGCATGCCGTCGCGATCGCTCTCATCGCGTGCATCCGAGATCCCCTCGATCTTCTTGTCTGACACCAGAGCTGCCACATGTTCAATCAGGCGGGCTTTGTTGACCTGAAATGGAATTTCAGTGACGACGATTGCTTCTCGATCTTTGCCTAGTTTCTCGATCGCAGCTTTGGCTCGCAGGCGGATGCTGCCGCGGCCCCTCGTGTAGTAATCGACGATCCCTTGACGACCCAGGATGAAGCCGCCTGTCGGGAAATCGGGGCCGGGCGCCAGTTCCATCAACTTTGCAAGCGACGCGTGTGGATCTTCGATAAGAGCGACTGTGGCCTCTATAATCTCGCGCAAATTGTGCGGCGGGATGTTGGTTGCCATGCCGACCGCGATGCCCGACGAGCCGTTGATGAGCAGGTTAGGCACCCGGGTGGGCAGCACCTCCGGCTCCTGTTCACTGTCGTCGTAGTTGGGCCGGAAGTCGACAGTTTCTTTGTCAATGTCTTCGAGCAGGGCATCGGAAATGCGCGCCAAACGGGCTTCCGTATACCGCATGGCCGCCGGTGGATCACCATCGACGGAACCGAAGTTGCCCTGCCCGTCCACGAGCATGTAGCGCATCGAGAACGGCTGGGCCATTCGCACCAACGAGTCATAGACCGGCGCATCGCCGTGCGGGTGGTATTTGCCCAACACTTCGCCGACAATCTTGGCGCACTTACGCGTGGGGCGGTTGTAATGCAGCCCCATCTCGTGAAGACCGAAAAGGATGCGCCGGTGGACTGGCTTGAGTCCATCGCGGACATCGGGCAGCGCACGACCAACGATCACGCTCATGGCGTAATCGAGGTACGAGCGCTTCATCTCGTCTTCAATGTTGATGGGGATGAGATTTTTGTTGTCGCCGCCGGGCGGGAATAGACCGCCCCCTGACGGTGGCTCTTGAGAATCGGCCAAAAGATACTCCTGGGATTAACGGCACGCGCAAGCTGTTGGAAACAGATATGCTTACGCTGAACTTGTACTATTACATTTTAGCAGGCCAGCGCTGTTCGGCCCCCAAAATCTGAGGTAACCTCCCTTCTTGCCTAAGCGCCATACCAGTGCGGGATTCGGCGGGGGCGCATGCTGATTGCCCCCGAGATCGTGGAGCGTGCCCGTGGCGGTGATGGAGCGGCTTTCGGTCAGATTGTCAGCAGCTATCGTCGACGTATTCTCGGAACGATCTCGCGATTGATTGGGCATCCGGAGGATGTGGAAGATGTTGGACAGGAGGTTTTTACACGACTTTACTTTTCACTCGAGCAGTTGCGATCGCCTGAGATCTTCGAGCCCTGGTTATACCGTCTTACAGTGAACGCAGCGTACGATTACTTGCGCCGCCACAAGCGCAAGCGCGAATATCGTATGTCGGATCTTTCGGAGCAGCAGGTGGTATCGGCAGATGCAACGGCGGGGACTCGCGAGGACGAGCAGGAGAAGCAGCGGAGCAGAATTCGTGAACTAGTGGCTTCTCTCCTGGAACATGTTTCCGAGCAGGACCGCATTCTGCTGATTCTTAAGGAAGTGGAAGGGCTCTCCGTGCGGGAGTTGGAGAGCGTGTATGGAGTTAAGGAGAATGCCTTGAAGGTCCGGCTCTTTCGAGCGCGTCAGCGCGTTCTGAAGGCGTGGAGTGAACGGCAAGCCGCGCAACCGGATAGTTTGCCTAGAAATCTGTTTAGGGATGAAACCGTAGATGGAACCGAATGAAGAACTGAACAACGACCCGCTTAGGGCGCTCTGGACCGCTTACCGGGCAGCATGTCCCGAGCCTTTGGGCGGAGGCGACTTTCTCCCACAGGTCTGGTTTCGGATTGAAACCCGGCAAAGCAGCAGCTTGACTAGTGCATTCGGAAGCTTGGGACGCCTGCTTTCCATTGCTTGCGCGGCAGTATGCCTGGCAGTGGGAATCTTAAATGTTGCGGCAGATCGCCATGCCGTCTCGCCAGCCGTCACGGCGCAATCGTACGCAGATGCGCTGACCGATGACACGTCTCCAGAGCAGACGTTTTACACAGAAGCGATCCGCGGGAAGCTCCCGGCAGACAATGGGCGCCATTAGCATCTCCAACGAGCGCTCTGCCCGAGGAAAGCAGAGGGCCGCTGTCGGTCTGGCAGTTCTGTTATTCGCCAGCGGGGTTCTCACCGGCGCGCTTGGGCATCGCTATTACGACAGTTCGATCGTGACTGCCAAAAGCGGACCGGAGAGCGTACGCGAGCAATATCTGGCCGAGATGAAGGATCGGGTGCGCCTGACACCTGCGCAGACGCAACGGCTGCAGTCGATTCTGGACGAGACCCGGGCAAAAACAAGAGCAGTGCGCGACCGCTACCATCCCGAAATGGTAAAGATCAAGGACGAGCAGATCAGTCGCGTGAAGGCCATACTGACACCGGGCCAGATACCGGCATACGAAAAACTTGTAGCAGAGCGCGAAGCGCGTTACCGCCAAGCCGAGGAGCGCGACAGGCAGGCCGCAAATCGCCACTAATCGCTTCCGCAGTTCCTTCCGCCAATTCTCCTACCCTTTAAACTAATAGGGTTGGTGGCGGCGCGAGTTTGTGCCACTCCTTTCGCAATGATTCAACTTCTCCGCGACGCGTTTAAGTTTCGCGAACTCATCTGGGCACTTACCCTTAAAGAGCTGAAAGTTCGTTACAAGCGTTCGATCCTAGGCTTTCTGTGGGCGCTACTAAATCCCATGCTGCAAAGCGTGGTCTTCACTGTTGTGTTCTCCACGATCCTAAAGACGCAGATTCAGCACTATGCGATTTTTCTACTGAGCATGCTTCTGCCCTGGACATTTTTTTCGCAGTCGCTCGCCTACTCGGCGGAGTCGATTGTTGGCAATGGCGATTTGATCAAGAAGGTCAATGTGCCGAAAAGCGTGTTTCCACTGGCAGCCGTAGCCTCCAATCTAATCAACTTCGGGCTATCGCTAATTCCGCTAGCCTTGATTGTCATTGCCGTGGGCCATCCGCTGCATCTCACCTGGTTCATGCTGCCGATTCCGGTGCTCGCGCTCACGATTTTCACAATCGGAGCGACATTGTTTTTTGCTGCGGCTAACGTGTTCTACCGCGACATCGCGCACATTTTGCAAGTGGTGCTACAGGTGTGGTATTTCTTGACGCCGATCATGTACACCGTCGACTTTTTCCCGGCGGATAAGCGATGGATGTTTCAGCTGAATCCGTTGATCTTTGTCTTAAATGACTTCCGCATGAGCGTGTATTACGGGAAGCTGCCGACGGTCAAATCGTTCGTCGCGTCGTTTGTGTGCGCGTTTCTAGCGTTGTTCATCGGGTATCGCTTCTTCAAGCGCTTCCAGGACGAGTTTGTACTGTATGTCTGAACGCACACCGGTAAAAGTTATTAATCCGGGCGAACCGGTGATCGAAGTTCGCGGCGTCAGCTTACGTTTTCGAGTCATCCAGGAGCGGCCCGATACGCTCCGTGAGGCCTTTACCAAGCTGTTCCGGCAGCGCTCGGAGTTTCACATTTTTGAGGCGGTGCGCAATGTCTCGTTCAATGTTCATCCGGGTGAGACGCTCGGAATTATAGGGCGCAACGGTTCCGGAAAGAGCTCGCTTCTCAAGATGATCGCCGGTGTGTTTCAGCCAAGCACGGGAGCCATTGCCATCAAGGGCACGCTGGCACCGTTGATCGAGTTAGGTGCCGGATTTCATGGCGAACTCACTGGCCGCGAGAACATTCTGATGAATGGCTTGCTGATGGGCTTCAGCGCAAAGGAGATGCGGGAGCGCGAGCAACGCATCATCGAGTTTGCCGATATCGGCGACTTCATCGACTCGCCTATCAAACAATATTCTTCCGGCATGTACTCACGCCTGGCATTTGCCGTTGCGACGGAGGTGGATCCCGACATTCTGGTAGTGGACGAGATCCTGAGCGTGGGCGATATGGCGTTCCAGGAGAAGTCGTTTGCACGTTTGGAGGAGTTCCGTAAGTCGGGCAAGACCATTCTGCTGGTGAGTCACAGCACCGACGACATATTGGATCACTGTAGCCGGGCCATCTACCTCCAACGGGGACAGATTGTGGCCGACGGTGAACCGTCCAAGGTGGTCGAAATGTATGTAGACGACATCATGCCCGGCCACAATGCGCATCAACACGAGCACCAGCTCGCCTGAAACGCGGCACTTTCGGGTTACTAATATTACGCAAGGCTTTCTTGTCTCAAACGCAGTAACTCTAGCGTCGGACAGCGCCTCTCGCCGGCGTGGATTATTGCGACATGCGGCAATGCCCGAGGGTGCGGGTCTGTGGATCGTTCCTTGTGAGGCTGTACACAGCTTCTTCATGCGATTCACCATCGACGTCGTGTACCTGAATCGAAGACGCGTAGTAGTAGGTGTTCGCCGCGGAATGAAGCCGTGGCGTATCTCCGCTTCCTGGCGCGCGCACTCCGTTCTGGAATTGGGCGAGGGCGCTGCAGAAAAAATCCGACTTGGCGATCAGCTAGAGTTTGTGCAGGCCCAATAGCGATCTATCTCAACGCGCCCTACTTTCAGTTACAGCTGAGCTCTTCTTTCGTGACGTTTTCCAATTCGCCACGCGCCGTGTCCTTTCGATTAGCCCCTGATCGCTGGCGGGGGCGGGTTGCGATCGTGGCTCAGGCGCTGATGCCAGTACGGATAAGCAAGCGGCCGCTCGCTGGCAGCGTCCAAAGCAAGAACTTGATCACTGGTCAAGTGGAGGTCTACTGCGGCCAGGTTTGCTCGAAGCTGCTCCAGATTTCTTGCGCCGATAACGAGGCTGCTCACCGTCGGCTTCCGCAGGAGCCAGCCCAGTGCGACTTGCGGGACGCTTCTTCCGGTCGCGGCAGCGACTTTGTCCAGTGCATCCAATACGGTATACAGATACTCATCGTCCACCGTGGGCCCGCCCTCCGCACCACCTTGACCGATTCGACTGTCTGGGGGCGCGGGTTGGCCGCGCCTGATGCGACCGGTCAAGCGACCGAATCCAAGCGGGCTCCAAACCAGACAGCCCACACCTTCCGCAAGCCCAAGGGGCATCAATTCCCACTCGTAATCGCGGCCGATAAGTGAATAGTAAGCCTGGTGCGCGACATAGCGAGGCCAGCCATAGCGATCGCTCAGATCCAGCGACTTCTGCAGATGCCAGCCGCTGAAATTCGAGCAGGCGATGTAGCGCACCTTGCCAGCGCGGACAAATGTATCTAGGGTTTGCAGCACCTCCTCGATAGGAGTCAGGGCGTCAAAACCATGCATGTGATAGATGTCGATGTACTCAGTCTTCAACCGCCTCAGACTGCCTTCCAGCTGGCGAGTGATATGAAGACGTGACGATCCCGCGTTGTTGGGGCCGGAATCAAAACGGAAGGTGGTCTTTGTGCTAAGAATTACCGACTCGCGCGGTAGATGGGCAATTGCCTCGCCAAGCACCTCTTCCGAAGCGCCGTTGGAATAAACGTCGGCAGTGTCGAAGAAGTTGACGCCCGCTTCTATGCAGGTATCGATGATTTCCCGAGCTTCTTGAGAGGTAGAGCTACCCCAGCGTTTGAAGAACTCGTGATTAGCGCCACCGAAGGTGCCGGTGCCAAAGCATAGAACGGGAACTTGCAGGCCGCTTCTTCCAAGCTGACGGTATTCCATGACCCTTAGGATGCGATCGAGCCGAAGAGCGATACCGGAGGAAAGCTTTAAAGACAGTAAAAGCTTTAAAGACAGTAAATATAACTACGTGGCCAAAAACATCGGGCGGCTTACCGTGAAGCAAGTCGCCCGTTGAATTTAGCCGCGCTCGATATTTGCGAATTTAGAACATATAGAGCGGGGTGCCGGCGGCAACCGCCACTTCTTCAACATTGCCTGCTACAACCGGCTGCCCTTCGAGTTCACCCACTGGGCGGCAGTAGATGCCATTCTCGCCCAGGTATATTTCCAGCTCAGCCGGCCGCGGCAGGGTTCCCTGAATTAGAGCTTCCGAGAGCGGATCCTCGATATACTTCTGCAGCGCGCGGCGTAGCGGACGCGCGCCGTAGCTGCGGTCGCCACAAGTCTTGTCGAGGATATACTTCGCGGCATCCGGCAGCAGGCGGATCTTGATCTGCTTTGCCACCAGATTGACGTTCACCTGTTCGACAAGCAGCTCCATAATCTTCAACAGATCTTCATCTACAAGCGAAGTGAACAAAATGACTTCGTCCAAGCGGTTCAGGAACTCCGGATTAAAAGCGCGCTTGACTTCGCCGAGTACCTGCTCCTCAATCTTTTGCGGAATGCCAGTATCGGCATGCACCGAGAATCCTATCTGGCCACGCTTATCGAGGAACCGCGCGCCCAGGTTAGAAGTCATGATGATGATGGTGTTCTTGAAATCGACCGTGTTGCCGAGGCCATCGGTTAACTGTCCATCCTCAAACACCTGCAGAAGGATGTTGTAGATATCTGGATGCGCTTTTTCGATCTCGTCCAAAAGGATGATCGAGTATGGCGCGCGTTTCACGCGCTCAGTAAGCTGGCCGCCTTCCTCGTAACCCACATATCCGGGAGGCGAACCGATCAGCTTCGAAATCGAGTGCTTCTCCATGAACTCCGACATGTCGAAGCGGATGAGCGATTTCTCACTGCCGAAAAGGAATTCAGCCAAAGCACGGGCAACTTCGGTCTTACCAACGCCGGTGGGTCCGAGGAACAGGAAAGACCCTGACGGACGCTTCGGCGACTTCAAACCAGCGCGTGAACGGCGGATGGCACGGGAGAGTGCGGAGATTGCTTTCTCCTGGCTGATGACGCGCTTGTGGAGCTCTTCCTCAATCCGGAGAAGCTTATTGATCTCCTCTTCTTTAATGGAGGTCATCGGCACGCCAGTCCAGCGAGCAACGACGTCTTCGATATCGTCCTTCGAGACAACACCTGTGGACGTATCGTCCAGGTTGTATTTTTCTCGGAGATGGCGAAGGTTCTCGCGTTCCTTGCGCTCCTCGTCGGAGTAGAAGCGAGCCTTTTCAAACTCGTGGTTCGCAATGGCGTTCTCCATGCGGTGCACGATGAATTTGATGCGCTTCTGGATATCAGCCACTTCAGTAGGCAAAGTGGTCTGCCGCAGCTTCACGCGTGCGCCTGCCTCATCGATGAGGTCAATGGCCTTATCTGGGAGAAAGCGATCCGGTATGAAGCGCGTGGAGGTGTAAACGGCCGACTCGATTGCCTCGTCGGTATACGCCACAGCGTGAAACTTCTCGTAACGCTCCTTGATGCCAAACAGGATGCGGATGGCATCGCCTTCGCTGGGAGGCGGAACCTTCACAGCCTGGAAGCGGCGTTCAAGAGAGCGATCTTTTTCAATGGACTTGCGGTATTCGGCGGGCGTGGTTGCGCCGATACACTGGATCTCGCCACGGGACAGAGCGGGCTTCAGAATATTGGCCGCATCGAGGGAACCCTCGGCAGATCCGGCGCCTACCAGCGTGTGCAATTCATCGATGAAGATGATAGCGTTCTGATTCTCCATCAATTCTTTCATGATGGTCTTCAAACGCTCTTCGAACTGGCCGCGATACTTGGTACCGGCCACGATCAACGAGAGATCGAGGGCCAGAATGCGCTTATCGGACAGGAACGAAGGCACATCGCCATCGGCAATGCGTTGTGCGAGGCCTTCCACAATGGCGGTTTTGCCCACGCCGGGCTCGCCGATCAGCACCGGATTGTTTTTGGTTCTCCGGCACAAGATTTGCACTACGCGATCCACTTCACCATCACGGCCGATTAGAGGATCGAGCATGCCGTCAATGGCCGCTTGCGTCAGATCGCGGCTGAATTCCGCCAGGAGAGAACTCTCCTTGGGTCGGTTGGCGCTGGTCTTTTCAGACGCCGTCCGTGCAATCTCTTCGCGCACCGCTGAGAGCCGGAGTCCGCGCTCGTGCAGGATCTCGGCCGCGAAGCTCTTCTCTTCGCGCAGCAGACCTAACAAAAGGTGCTCCGTGCCGATATGCTTATGACTTAGGCGCTCCGCTTCTTCGGCGCCATAAGCTAGTACGCGCTTACACTCGTGGCTGAGCGGCAGGTCGACCGAAGTGGAGACCTTTTCGCGAACCGTGGTGTGCGCTTCGATCTGCTTGCGTATGGACTCGATGGCCGCGTGCGATCGCAGAAAGCGGTTGGCCAAAGATTTATCTTCACGAAGTAGGCCGAGCAGCAGATGCTCGGTCTCGATATAAGGGCTGCCGAACTGGCTTGCTTCGTATCTTGCAAAGAAGATGACTCGGCGCGCCTTCTCGGTATAACGTTCAAACATACATGCCACCGTGAGGGCGGGTTGCACCCTGTAGTTTTTCGGCCTCAAAACCCTCCGCGATCGCAGCGGAAGGCCGTGCTGCCTTTACAAAATCTGGTCGCCCGCTGCCGTGGCAGGGCGCCAAAAGCCTGACTACTTCCGTTGTTGCCGACTGCATCATGGCAACTTTCCCAATTCAAGAACGCGATCGCACTCGCGCGCGAAAGCGAGATTATGAGTCACAAGGACCGTTGTCAATTTATACGATGCGTGGACCTGCCACAGCAGATCCATCAGAGTTCTAGCCGTCGCCGTATCCAAGCTTCCCGTAGGTTCATCTGCCATCAAAACGCTAGGTCCGCCGGCGAGTGCCCGCGCGACAACCACACGCTGCTGTTCCCCGCCCGACAGTTCGCCTGCCCGATTCTCAGCGCGATCGGCTAATTGCAAGCGATCCAGCAGATCCAAAGCAGTGATGCTCGCTTGCAAGCGGTGCTGCTCCCGAATCAGGAGCGGCATCATAACGTTTTCGAGCGCAGTAAATTCTGGCAGCAGCGAGGGAGTTTGCCAGACGAAGCCAAGCCTGCGGTTCTGAAAGCGCGCCAACTGATCGCTGCGCATCTGCCCCAGGTTCTCGCCCAGAAGAGCAATACTGCCGGCAGAAGGGCGGTCTAATCCGCTCAGCAGGTGAAGCAGAGTTGACTTTCCGGCCCCAGAGGGGCCGACTACTGCGAGCCGCTCCCCAACGGGGACACGCAGCGAGAGGTTCGAAAACACAGTTACCGGACCGCCACCAGAGCGATATGTCTTGGCCAGACGGTCCGCCCAAATCGCCTCAGTCGTACCAACATCCGCCTTTGCTTCTAGCTTAGAACAGGTTTGTAGGAAGGCTGGGGAAGAGGAGCGAGGATCCGCGAACGACTTTGTCGAAGCGCGACGGCCAAGCCGGCCGTCATTTAAGCGATTCGTTTCCGCACTGAAACCAACCCGGCCAATGCTACGGCCAGAGGCACCGCCGTAGCTGGTTCGGGAACAACCGAAGCGCTGGCAGCGTACGTCAGGTCGTCGATGGCAAAGTTCCAATTCGTGGGCGAAAGAGCACCGAGGGTGAACTGTGTGGCTCCCCTTGACGTCAGCGAGAGCAATCCATTCACGTCGAAGCCAACAAACTGCGTACTGGAGCCTCCCAGATTGTCGGAGAGCGTGTAGGTGTCTGCAAGCGCGTTGGTCACAGTCAGACTCAACGAGTTCACAGCTTGCGAAAAAGAGATCACCAGCGGGTTCAAGTAGCCACCCGCAGAGAACGAGCTAGTGGCATAGACTACCGTGGTGTCCGCTGTCGCCGAAGCCTCACGGCGCAGCAGCTGGCCGCCGGTGAACGTTGCCACACCAATACTCAGCGGAGAGTTAAGCCGCCCTGTAAAAGAGGACGGCACAGCCGTGCCCTGCGCCTCAAAGTCAATGGTTGCCGCGGCGGACAGAACCGGCAGCAGACACAAGGTGGCGAAGAGAAAAGTC
Organism: Amazona versicolor; assembly: GCA_034782995.1. Classification (NCBI taxonomy): domain Eukaryota; kingdom Metazoa; phylum Chordata; class Aves; order Psittaciformes; family Psittacidae; genus Amazona; species Amazona versicolor. Next base: position 30,934 of record JAVHMZ010288184.1, read on the forward strand.
CGCATAATTTATCCCAGGAAGTTTAACGTTTGCGAGCCGAAATTTGCAAAGTTCGGAAAGACCTTGGGGAGATCAGCGGGACTGATGCCAAACCATTGGCAAAGCGTTGCCCCGTACTGATCCACCGACATCGTTGGAATCCAGCGTCCCCGCGTATCGGTATCGTCGGGACCGCCGAGCACAAAGGTGGGGAAGCTTCCATAAATCGTTCCCCCTTTGACCGCGCCGCCCATCACCAGATGGTGACTGCCCCAAGCATGATCGCTGCCGTTGCCCGTGGTGGCCTGGAATGTGCGGCTGAAATCGGATTCGGTAAACGTCGTCACGTTGTTCTCGACGGCTAGTTCAGCCAGCGCATTCTGGAACGCCGCCAGAGCTTGGCTTAGTTGGGGATACAAGGTGTGATGCGTTGCAATCTGATTGGCGTGCGTGTCGAATCCGCCCAGCGACGCGAAGAAAATTTGCCGGTTCATGCCCAAGCCATCGCGAACCTGAATAATCTGGGCAATTTGCTTCAGCTGCGCCCCGAGGCTAGTAGCCGGGAAGACCGTTTTGAACGGAGAAGAATGCGCCAGTGCTGCATCGAGCGCCTTGGCGTCCGCGATGCTGTTTGAGAGAACTGTGTTCGAAGCCTGTACCAGTTTCAAGCCTGAATCAAACGCAAGCAGATTTTCCAAAGCGCTGCGGCGGGCGGTGGAGGCTGCAGAAGTGTTGAAGCCAGCCAAGTCGAGCGTTTGGCCGGGCGCTAAGGTAACCGGGTCCGTATCGATTGCAGTCCCCATAGCGCTGTTGCCGGCAACAGACATAAAGGTCGGGAACTTGGATGAGTTCCGCGAAGCGATCAGATCGGCGGCGCGTCCCGCCCAGCCCGTTGGACTGGTTCCCGTCGCAATCGCAGTCTGCCATTCCAATTGCTGATCGGAATGCGAGAAGAGGTTTGCCGGGAGTGCCTGCTGCGCTTGGTATTGCGAGCGGGTTGTAGGCTTGACCAAAGTCCCGACGTTTGCAACAACGGCTAGCTCCTTATTCGAGAACATCGAAGCGAGTTCAGGCAAATCGCCGTGGAAGGCGTAGGGAGCATTGCTTCCTGCAGCATATACCGTAGGCGTCATATCGGAAGTGGTGAGCGCTAGAGCGCCGCGCAGGGACGAGTAGGCTTTGTAGTTGGCGTCGTCAACCGGGATCACCATGTTGTTTGAGTCGTTACCACCGAACAAGAACACACAGACCAAGGCTCGGTAATCGGACGAACTGCTCTGGGCAAGCGCGGGTAAAAGGCCAAACGGCCGAAGGGCAAGAGACGCGACGGAAGCTGCGCCGGCTTTGACGAATATGCGTCTGGATAACATGTGAATCCCTTTCTCGGTGTAGGAATATTTCCCAATGAGTCCCTAGTGAATAACCTGATACTCGCCGGACGTCAGTGCAACGTACAGCGCCGCTTTAGCCTTGTCGGCAGCAGCTGTCAACGGCGTTAGTGCCCCCGAGATGGCGTCCTGCAAATGCGTGGACATAGTGTTGTGGAAGAACACGGAATCGATAAGTCGAATCAGGCTGGCGTTGCTTGTGCCCGCCGCTGTGAAGCTCGCAATGTTGAACTTCGTTCCCGCGTCGAATTGGCCGCCAAAGACAGCGCTGTTGACAACGCCAGTGCGCAGGGCAGAGGTTTGCGTGCTGTAAATTTGAAACTCTGGACCGACGAGTCCGTTGACAGTGCGGTTGTCTGGGGAGAAAAAGCTGAAGACGCTGGGCGCGTAGAACAAGGTCTGTCCCAAGCTGGAGGCTGCGGCTGCCGCACGATTGTTTGGCGCCACCGTGCCACTAAGCCCGCGCAGCAGATTGGCCACCAGCAAAACCGGTTCGCGGAGATGACCGAAGTTTCCGTCGGCGTCAATCTCTGTATCGCCCTCACGCGCTTCGGGATCGGTGAGGATGGCATAAACGAGCGCCTTCAGATCGCCCCGCGCACCCGAACCGTTGTTGACAAACACTTCCGAGACCCGGCCGATGTAAGCAGGACTCGGGTTGCTGGTGACCAACTGCTGAATTAATTGTCGCGAGATGAAGGGAGCGATTGTCGATTGATTAAAGATGACATCAAGCGCGTCGTCAAGGTCCTGTTCGGCGGTGCGTCCTGCGGGAAGCGTGGCTCCCAAGAAGTGCTTCACGTTAGTGTCGTGATAGATTTCCACAGGCACCATTGGTAACTGGTAGTACGCACGATTAAATCCGCTCGTCGTAAATCCCGGCATCGGTGGATAAGTCCAACCCGTGAATGCTGCCGAAACACCGGTAACGTCCGCCTGTGTATACGTGGGCTCGGCATTATTTGAGCTATCGAGAAGCGGAGTGCCATCCGCATTCAGCTTGGTTACACCGAGCGCAAAGAGCTGCATGATCTCGCGACCGTAGTTTTCATTGGGAGAAGTGCCGCGCGCGGCATTCGCTTTGGCGTTGTTGACCATGTTGAGATAACGCCCCATGGCAGCATTGAGCGTCACATCGCGCATGAGTTGCCGGTAATTCCCAAACGCATCCTGCGCAAAGACGCGATAAAGGGGCGGGAAGGCTGACGCATTGTTGATCTCCAGTTGCGAGACGACCCAGATCTTGCTGAGCGCGAAAGCGACACGTTGCCGAAGTTGATCGGGATTGCCCACAGCATTGGCAAAAAATTGCGCCTGCATGGGCGACAGGTCGGTGTTGTTGTTGCCCTGGCTGTTGTAGAACGCCAGATCTCCGTAACCCGAAACCGGGGCGGCGACTTCGGCATTGAACCAAGCAGCGAAGCCCACTTGTTCAAGAGTTTGGGACGGTGTAGAGGTCGGTCCCCAAGTACCCTGCTCCAGAATGCGATTAGCCGCGCGATGCGAAAGCGGGGCGTAAACGTTGAACTGCCCGACGCAGGTCTGGACGCTGCTTACAAGGCACACTACTACAACAGGAAGGAGGTGCTTCAGCATAACCAATGCCCATTAAAACGGGCTCGGTGGAGTTGAAGTTTACGGCGTTACTAAGAATTAACGAACATACTTTTTCGATGGCGCAAACAAGGTGAAACTGGGAAGTGCATTTCCCCATGCTCACTCCGATCTGCTTTCGATTCGTGATGGATTTAAGAAGCTATCGCGGCGGCGAACGCCGGCTTGCTGATGCACCACCGGCAGCTGGAAACAGGCGAGGGTCGCGGAGTGCCTGAGTAGCCTTCCTGGCCTGCTCACTGTTAGGATTCGATTGCACTAACGAGCGTAACTCCTGAACCGCACGACTACGCTGGCCGTCGTGAGCCAAAGCCAGACCCTTCATGTATCGGGCATCGGCCGTTTTGGGATTACTGGGATAACGCTCTAAAGTCGCATCAAACGCCTGCACAGCGCCCTTGTAATCTCCTTTGTTGTAGGCGATCTCGCCAAGATAGTATTGGGCGTTCGCGGCCAACTCCGCATTTGGATAATACTGCAGGAATTGTCCATACTCCTGCGCTGCGAGATCCAGGTTTCCGCTCTGCTGATCGCGGCGCGCATTACTATAAGTGGCTTCGGCGCTCATGCCAGGAGGCGGCCCACTGGCGGTTCCGCTCGGCGTCGCCCCCGGATTGGTAGTGGCCCCCGGCGCAGACGGCGGATTCTGCATGATCTGCAGCTGATTCTTCAAGTCGGTAATCTTCGCGTCCATGCGCTCCAGCCGCGAAGTCACATCCCCTAGCGATTCGCGAAGAGCTCGGGTGTCTTCGCCCATGGCGTCCACACGGCTATTCAGGTTGTTGACTGGCGCGAGCGAGCGCGTTACCGAATTACCTAACGACTCCTGCATTCCAGCAACCTGTTCGGCTGTGCGTCTGGAATCATTCTGGATGGCTGTCAGTGTCCCGGTAATCACGTCGATCTTCGATGACAAGGAGTCGATCTTGGCTTCCAGGTCGCGCTGAAGGTTTTGCAGGTCTTTATTTGCGGGGAACGACGGCATGCTGCAGGCCAAGCCCAACAGCGCGATACGTAAATAGTTCATGTAGGAGGAACCTCGGGCAGAGGGGGCAGCTATGCGCCTCCTCTGCCTCTCAGTGTACGGTTACTACTGTCCTGCCGAGAAGTGCGCCCGGCGGTTACGTTGATAGCAGTCTTCGCTTGCATCCGTGCAGACGGGACGTTCTTTTCCGTAGCTGACGGTTTTCAGTTTGTCACCACCGATACCCATACCGACCAGAGCATCGCGAACGGCAGCGGCTCGACGGTCGCCCAAGCCGATGTTGTATTCGGCTGATCCGCGCTCGTCAGCGTGGCCCTCGATTGTGACCACAAAGTTCGCATCCGTCGAGAAGATGGTCTTCAGTGCGGTGGCATCGGTCTGCAAGATGGATTGCTCACTGGCACGGATATCGCTCTTGTCGTAATCGAAGTGTATGTCTTGCACCTGTTTGGCCAGCATTTCGGCCGCGCTCATCGTATTCGTGTTAGCCGGAGGCGGAGGGGGTGGAGGCGAGGCCACGGTAACAGTTGCATCGGCTTCTGCCGTTCCACCCGAACCAGTGGCGGTCATGTGGTATGTGGTGGTGGCAGTTGGGTTCACGGAACGGCGTCCGTTGGGGCTCACCTGGCCGATCCCGGCGATCTGAACGTCGGTGGCATCCGTAACGGACCAGCGCAGAGAGGATGGCTGCCCGCTGCTGATACTAGTGGGCTCCGCAGTGAAATAGTTGATCACCGGCTTAGCAGCCGGAGGTGCAGGTGCGGGCACCGGCGGCGGAGGGGGTGGCGGTGTCTTCTTCTTACAAGCTCCCCCAAAAGTCAGCAGGCATGCCGCGGTAATCGTCAGCAAGCCTTTGCGGGTATTCATCGAAACGTTTCTTTTCCTCCAACCTGTTAAGCGGTTATTTAGTAACTGTACTAATAGTTTCTAGTACGATCAAGGCTCCGCGTTGGTCCAGAAGGGTTTCTCATTGTTACCCGTTTCGGTAAGTTGCCGTTTCCCGGTGCCGTCAGCGTTCATGGTCCAGATCTGAGAACGGCCGCCACGCTTGGAAGCGAAGGCAATATGCGCTCCATCGGGGGCCCAGGTGGGATTCTCGTTGCGTCCCTCATTGGCCGTTAATTGCACAGTCTGACCACTCGAAACATCCATCACGAAAATGTTGTAATTGCCGGGCTCGAAACCTTTGGTCCATGCAAAGGCCAGGTGTACGCCATCCGGGCTCCAACTCGGATTGGTGGCCTCCCCGGTGCCTGCGCTAATGCGCCTTACATCAGTTCCTTCCAAGCTCATGGCGTAGATTTGCGGGTACCCAGAGCGGCCCGACACGTCTACCATATCGGTGCCGGTCTTCGGATTGATTTTGGGCTCCACTTCGATGGCACCGGAAGCAGTGACGCGATGAAGATTGCTCCCATCAACATTGGCCATGTAAAGTTGCGCTGCACCACCGCCGGCCGTTGACGAGAACACGATCCTCTTGGAGTCCGGCGTGAACGAGACGAAGGCGTTCATAGATGCGCGCTGGTTGTAGAACGGCAGCTTGCGACCACTCGACAGCGAGAAGATCTGGATGGCAGGCTGGCCCGAAACATAGGTCGTGAACGCCAGAAGGCGGCCATCGGGTGATGTGGAGGGGAATGTGGTGATGGAGCCGTAATGCGTGATCTGGCGCTGTTCGGATCCATCCCAATTCATTACCCAAACTTCTTTGCTGCCGCTGCGATCGGAAACAAATGCTACGCGGGTTCCAATGAGGCTCTTGCCGCCAAATTGCGCCAGGATATCAGCCGCGTAACGGTGTCCCGCGTCCACGGCCCCCTTCTCATCGAGCGACGCCGTATAGATCTTGCCGAAGACTTGCGCCTGCTGCAATGAGGGAATGCTGGGCGCAGTGCTGTAGAACCATCCAAAGGCAACGAATTGTCCGTTGGTTTCTGCGCCGTAGCCAAATCCCAGGAAATTGCTTGTCATGGGTGGCAAGCTCCAATCGGTAAGACGTGTTCCCACGGCCTTCACCGCGCCCGGTTGCGATGGAGCCACACCACTTTGCAGCTCACTTGGCTGTTGTGGAAGCTGCAGCGGGTACATTGTCTTGGGAACGAAATTGATGGCGGGAGAGCCTGCCAGGTCGTTAGCCACGGTAGTGTTGAACGTAGCCATGAGCGCAGCCGCTCCGCCGGAACCGCGGAAATCGGTAACGGCCACATGCGGCTTACCTGGATTCTTATCGACCTGGACCTGAATCTGCTGGCCGCCAGCCAGACAAATTGTCACCAACAGGAGAAGAGCTGAAGTGCCAGCCGCGAACAGTCGGGATCGTAGGGTAGTGAGCATTAACGTAAGTTGAATGTGAACTGAGCGGTGATGGACGATTCGGTGACCTGCGGCGGAAGCGGAGGCAGTGGACTCGACTGGAACACAGCCCGCAGCGCCGTGTTGTCCACGGTGTAATTGCCGCTGCTCTGTGCGACGCGAGGGTCACGAATCGTGCCATCGCGCAGGATCGTGAAGGTGACCATAGCCGGTGCACGCTGTGCATTGGCATCCAAACCGTTTGTATTCCAGTTCTGTGCGATGCGCGAGCGTATCATCTCCGCGTACCAGCCCAGGCGATTGTTCCCTAGTGGCGTGTTCGGTCCCACCCCCACTTGTCCAGCTCCGCTCGGCGAACTGTACATTGGATTGGAGACTGCGGGCCGGCTTTGGCTGTAGACCTGATTAGGCGGCGCAGGAGGTAGATACTGTTGTTGGCGGGTCGGGGTGGGCGCCTGTTTGCGGAGGCGATCCGGTATTTCCACAGCATTGCGATCCGGTGGTGGCGGGGCCTTCTGCGCCTCCTGCTTTGCCGGTGCGGTCGGGACTTGCGATTCCGAGTCGCTGGCAACTGGATTCGGCGGGGCTTGTTTCTGCGGGATGGGGATGTTTTGCACGCTCGAGACAGCGTAAGCCGGGCCGCCTGCCGGGTGCAGATCACCTAAAGTCTCGCGGTGCCGATTGAGCCAAAACCAACTCAGGAACAAGAGCCCGACGATGCTTCCATGAACCAGAACGGACCCGACAAACGGCAAGGCGAGCGCGTCGCGTTCGTCCAGTATGTCTGTTTCTCGTACCATACGATGCTCTCCGGTTAGCGGCGCTGCCGGCAACCCATCACCTAGCGCCGGCGTTGCCGGGAAGCAGTATCGACAGGGGCAGTCACCATCTTCACCTCGAATTTCGCCTCGCCCAACTCTGCAATGATCTGTGCAATCGGATCCCAGGGCGTGTCCTTATCAGCACGCACATATACGGCGCTGGCGTTTCGAAAGCGCGCCCGAATCCCTTGCGGTAATAGGTGAATATTTATAGGTTTCTCGTTGAGGAACGATTCTCCGGTCTTGCTGATACTGATAACCGGCAGATCCTGTGTAGTGTTTTGCACTCGCCGTACCTGCGGCACTTGAATTTCGAGACCAAACTCCATGACGTTGGCAGTAATCATAAAGATGATCAGGAGCACCAAGACAACGTCGACCAGCGGCACGACGTTGATCTCGGACATGGAGGGAAGGCCTTCGAAGCGGCGCGAGCGCCGTGCGCCGCCGCCCTGCCCTAATGAGAATGCCATGCGTGAGCGCCTGTCAGCTTAGCCTCCGAAATCCCGGTCTGCCATGTTCTGGAATTCAATAGCAAAGTCTTCCATGCGCGTTCCCAACTCACGGATACGAGTGCCGTAAAGGTTGTAGAAGATAGCAGCCGGAATGGCCGCTGCGAGGCCAATCGCAGTGGTAATCAGAGCCTCGGAGATACCAGGCGCCACGGCCCGCAAACTCGCGCTTCCTGCATTCCCAAGTCCTTGAAACGCGTCGATGATGCCCCAAACCGTTCCAAATAATCCAATAAATGGCGAGATGGAAGCCACTGTCGCCAACCAGTTCATGTTCTGTTCGAGTTTTGTGATCTCCTCGCTGATACCAAGCTGTAAGGTGCGTTCGACAGACTGGCGATTCACTAATGAGCCGCGCTGCTTCACCTGCCGCTCGATCTCGCCATATCCGAAGTCAAAGACTGCAACCAGGGGAGATGCAGTGAATTGCTCACTCGCCATCGCAACGGCTTGTAAATTACCGGCCTTACGGAAAGCCCGCAGAAAAGCACGATTATCGCGACGCGCGCGCCCGAATACAGAACCCTTGGAGAACACAATCGTCCAGGAGAACAGTGAAAACAGAATCAAAATCCCGATGACCACAAGTGGAACTGGCCGCAAATTCTGGATTAGATCCCACAGGCTGAGGTCCGCAAGGACCTCAAGGCTTAGATCCGTGAGGACGGACAAAACGGACATGCTTACGACTTCAATTATAGAGACGGCGATAATGAGGACAGTTTTTCATGCTTCAGGCGACGCTCTGCAAGATCTGCGGCAAACGCAAAGCTAAGCGTCCATGCCCGGCCGTTGGAGGTCTGATTTGCTCCATCTGTTGCGGCAAGGAACGTGAGGTGACGTTAACATGCCCGCTCGCTTGTCCATATTTACGTGAGGCTCATGCTCATGAGCGACCGGTTACTCCAGAGCGCTTCGATGGCTTTGATGATGTGGAGGTGACGGAGCGCTTCGTGGCGGGACACGAGGATTTGCTCTCGGTGCAAACAGCCGCTCTGGTGGCTGCCGCTGATGAGACCGAGGGCGCTTTTGATCGCGATGTGTTGCAAGCATTGCAGGCGCTGATCCAAACGTTACGAACCAGCCAGTCGGGCTTGATTTACGAGACCCGCCCGGATGATCGCACGGCACGACAGGTGCAGGAGAGCTACTCGCGCCGCATGGCCGACTTCGGACGCGACTTGGCCCAGCAAAATCCGCTGCGCAGTCCAACAACCGGTGATCAGCTAAAGATACTCGTCCTGCTGTATCGGATCGGGAGCTATGGAACTAACGGCCGGCCGCGTGGGCGCATGTTCATTCAGACAATGCATCAAATGGCCGATCAAACGGTCCCAGAGGAGTCGCGGCCAAGGATCGTGACGGTATGAGCGGGCTAGGATGAGGGCGCAATAGTATGCTGGCGCGACTTGTCGGCTACCGTGATCTGGCACCCGCAGTGCGCCACTTCGACTTTGAATTGGTAGGAGGCGAGCTGCACTTTACGCCAGGTCAGTTTATCTCTGTCCGAGAGCATGTAGCCGGGAAGGAGATCACTCGTGCATATTCGATCGCGTCGCCGCGAGATGGAAGCCGCTTCTCCCTTTGCCTTAACCGCGTGCCGGAAGGCATCGTGTCTCCCCTGCTGTTTGAACTGCAGCCTGGCGACACAGTGGACATTCACGAGCCGCTTGGATATTTCACGGTGCGACACCCGGGCAGGCATATCGTAATGGTTGGAACGGGAACGGGAGTTGCGCCGTTTCGTTCCATGCTGCTTGATTTACTGCCCCGGGGATTGCTGGTAAGCGTCACTCTGCTGTTCGGCGTTCGATTTCAAGAAGGCCTGCTGTATCGGGACGAGTGGGAAGCACTGGCGCACGAGCACCGGCAATTTCGCTTTCTACCCACCGTGAGCCGTCCCGATGCCGCGTGGCATGGCCGGACAGGACGTGTTCTGGCACATCTGGACGAGGCGCTCGCCTTATCGGCTACGGGCGAGATTGCCGATGTGGATGTTTACATCTGCGGTCTCCAGGAGATGGTGGATGACGTACGGCGTGAATTGAAATCCCGCGGCTTCGACCGCAAGCAGATTATTTACGAGAAGTATGATTGACCCGATTTTCAGTGGTTTTTCGATGCTTGCCGTTCAAAACTCTTGAGACAAATGCCGCCTTCTGACCACTAGGGGAGGATGCGTCCACAGAGGCGGCGTGGGTTGGAGCTCTTGCCAATCCTCGGCGCCTGCTACCTGTTTGCCATCGCAGCGATCACTCTGCTGGCTTGGCTCTGCAAGTGGGGGGAAGTTCTTCGGGTATTCTCCCACCTGTCTGCCATTGCTTGTGACACCGCGCTGCTCTTTCTGCTGAGCGCTATCTCGCTGCTAAACCTGACATTGCGTCGCTATGGCGCGGCCACGGTCACGGCTGTGATCGTATCCGTTGTAGGTCTGCTTGGCCTTACGGTCGGGCGAGCACCAGGAGTGTTTTTCTCCATTCATCGGTTCTTCCCGAAATGGACAATCTCGGTAATGCAACTGCCGGACGCGGCGTACATGAGCATGGTGCTCCCGGTAGCCCTGATTTTTCTTCTATCCGGCTGTGGACTGCTCTTCGCAGTGGCTGCCGACCGGCTGCACCGGGCCGCCTTCTGGGGGGTTGCGCTGATCGGGCCGGCTCTGATTGGTATCGGCCTCTTGGGAGTCTTTACATTGGCCGGCGACCTGCACACCATGTCCGGACAGGAACCATTCCTGATCCGAATGTCCTTCTGGACGATGACGGGAACAATGGCCCTCGGGGCGTCGCTCTGCTGTCTTTTTGCTACGCGCCACTGGCTGGCACGAGAGCATTTGGCGATTAGTCTGGCGATGCTCGCCGCGATTACGCTTTTCTTTATAAGGTCGGGCATGGACTATGCGGTATTCATCAATGGTGACGTTACCGAGTCTCTGCGCCAAGGTCTAGGGGAGATTGAAGTTCGAGCACAGGCGCTAGAGACTGTTCGCACTGAATTGCGGGGCGCCGAGAATTTGCTCCGCAGCTACCTGTTTACGGGAAACGACCGTGACGTCAAGCTCTTCTCAGATAGGCATCGGGCTGCGCGACTGGCACTGGACTCCATGACTATCCCCTATCCGTCGATGGCGCAAGGCTTGTCCCGCCGAGCCATCCTGAAAGAGCAAGCGCGGATGGCCGCTCTTCAGTCTGCAACCAAATCCCTGCGGATGAACACGGACAAGCAGTTGCGTCTTCTGACAGCGGTGGCGTCGTTGGAGGTGGACGGACAGCACACTGCCGCCGTCGAGAAACTTCGCTCATCAGAATCGGATCGGAGTGCTATCGAACTGGAGCAATCGGCCGAAGGGCTTGCCAAACTTCTGGAGCGCGACAAGACGACTGCCGAGGAGAGTGACCGGAGATCTTTTGCGACCGTCAGGCGTGCGGTACAGCTTTCAGCTCTTGTCTCGTCGCTATTTATTCCCGCAGCTATTGCCCTCATCTTTTTAGAGTTCTGGCGTTGGGAGGTCGAGCAAAGGCGCCTTCGCCTAAGCGAGTCGCTGCTTGAAGCGAAGGTAAACGAGCGGACCCAGGATCTGCTGCAAGAGGCCGAGCGGCGGCTGTTTGCAGAACGGGAGCTCCGACGTGGACAGGAGTTGCTGGAAACCTCTTTGGCCTCCGCCAGGGTAGCCACTTGGACCTGGCTGCCCGCTGAAGACCGGATCTACTGGGCGGGCCCCGTAGCAGCCGTTTTCGGCAGAACTGAGAGCCGTCTGCAAAGCTATGTGGATTTCACGGCGATGGTGCATCCCGAGGACCGCGAGCGCCTGAACGACGCAGTGCGGGAATCGCTGGCGGGAATGAGTACCTATCATGCGGAGTTTCGGGTACTGACGCCAGAGGGCGACACCTACTGGGTTGAAGGAGTCGGCAATGCTCTTTTTCGAAACGGTGTTTTGGTGCAGATGTCCGGCGTAAACACTAACATTTCCGAACGCAAACGGATGGAGCTGGAACTACGCGAAAGCGAACAACAGTTCCGCCACTTGGCTGACGCCATGCCGCAGATTGTCTGGCAGGCGCGGGGAGATGGGAAATTCGACTTCTGCAACAGCCGTTGGTATCAAGCCACTGGCTTGCCTTCCGATACGGACCTGAACCGTAGCTGGTGGGAAGTGCTTCACCCCGAGGATCTTCCCCTGTTCCGGCAACGCTGGCAGGAGTGCCTGGAGTCGAGTAGTGATTTCGAGCTTGAAATACGGCTGAAAACCGCCGATGCTGTGGACCGTTATCGCTGGAACCTGGTACGTGCGCTCTCGATCCGGGATGGCGAGGGCCGCAGCCCACGGTGGTTCGGAACGATGACCGACATTCACAGTCAGAAGACCGCGGAGGAGGTATTGGAAGCGGAGGTTAATCTTCGCACCAGAGATTTGCGGCGTGCTCTGCACGAGAAAGACGTTCTCTTCCGCGAGGTGCACCATCGTGTGAAGAACAACCTGCAAGTGGTTTCCAGCCTCTTGAACATGCAGGCTCAACTGATGTCCGACGATGCCGCACGCGCAGCTCTGGGCGACAGCCGTCAACGTGTTCTATCGATGTCGCTAATTCACGAACGCCTGTATAGCCAATCGCGTATGGAGATCGAATTTACCGAATACGTGGAGGCTCTCGTGCGGGACGTGCTCCTGGTCAGCAGCCGTTCGACCGGTCTGCAGACTGAAGTCGAATGTGACCCCGACATTTACCTGGAACCCGACCAGGCAATTCCGTGTGGATTAATCCTGAACGAACTGGTAACGAATGCATTCAAATATGCCTATCCAGAAGGCGAAGGAGACATTCGAATCGAAGTGCGAGAGTCTGACAATGTCATAACGCTATCGGTCGAGGATGACGGCGTAGGACTTCGGCCGGACTTCAATCTCAAGAAGAACAGCAGCCTCGGGCTATCGATCGTTCAAAGCTTGGCGCACCAGCTTGGCGGACGCTTGGCCATTGACCGCGATCGGCGCGGCATCCGCGTTACCGTGGAATTCGAACCGCTCCGAAGAACGTTCAGCAACTTGGCCGCCGTGGAGGCGTAAACGGGCCCAGAGCCCGTGCAGGCTTAAACAGGCTTAACGTTGTGCGGGCGAAAACTCTTCCGGCGTAAAAGAGCGCTGCACGATCTCACGCAGTTCACCCAGGCTCGCTATGGCGCCGCTGCCCAGAGCCTGCGTCAGAGCGTTACCCGCGGCCGTTGCTTCTGCGGGGCCTGCAACTACACGCCTACCTGTAGCATTCGCCGCCAACTGGTTCAGCAACCGATTCCGCGAGCCGCCTCCAACAATGTAAATTGTGTCGATGCTGCGCAAGGTGAGCCGTTCAAGCTGGGCCAGAATCTCGCTGTAGCGCACGGCGAGACTATAGAGTACGGTTCGTGCAATCGCGCTTGGATTCTGGGGTACTTGCTGTCCCGTTTTGCGGCAGAAGTTAGCGATGCGCCGGGGATGATCGCCGGGCTGAAGAAACTGGTCAAGATCGATCACAGTCTCGCAATGAGGGGCTTCCGCAGCCATAGCCACCAGTTCCTCGTACCCGTATGCATTTCCCTCACGCGCCCAGGCGCGGCGGCATTCCTGCAAGATCCAAAGTCCGGGAATGTTCTTGAGGAAGCGTACCGTGCCATCCACGCCGATCTCGTTGGTGAAATTGGCCTCCCGTGCTGCTTCCGTGATCACCGGAACGCGCAACTCGACTCCCATCAACGACCATGTGCCGCTGCTGATGTAGCACCAACGGTCGTCATCTGACGTCGCAGGAACCGCAGCGACGGCAGAAGCTGTATCGTGCGAGCCAGTGGTGAAGACCAGGCATTCGCGCCGAAGTCGGCAATAGTCCGCGATGTAGGGAAGCACGGGCCCGAGTTCGCAACCCGGGTCGACAAGCTTCGGAAGAAAGTTCGATGGGATCTTCAGGTCGCGTAGCATCTCGGTGGCGAACTGCTGCGTCACCGGGTTATAAAACTGCGAGGTGCTGGCGATCGTGCGCTCTGCGGCGAATGCACCCGTCAGAAAGAAGTTGAACAGGTCGGGCATGAAAAGCAGCTTGCCTGTCCGCCCCAGCAGGTCGGGCTGCGCATCCTGATAGGCAGCAAGCTGGTACAAGGAGTTGATGCCCATGAACTGGATACCGGTTTGCGCATAGATGCGATCGGGACCTAAGCGTTCCAGAACTCGGGGCATTGCTTTCTGGCATCGTCCGTCCCGATAGTGACGAGGCAGATGCAGCAGCTCGCCCGTAGCGTCCAGGAGGGCGAAATCGACGCCCCAGGTATCAATCGCGATGCCGTCAGGAGACTCCACAGCTTGGGCAGTTGCGCGCACTCCTTCGCAGATCTCGAAAAACAGACGCGGTGTATCCCAATAGAGTCCGGTGGGCAGTTCAATTGGTTGATTTGGAAACCGGTGCAGTTCGGTCAGTGCCAGCTGATGATCGTCGAGGCGCGCCAACATCGCTCGCCCGCTTTCTGCGCCGAGGTCGAGCGCCAGATAGTGCCGCGTCATCCGTTCGTGAGTATATCGGGGCTAATGCATCCGGCATCTGCAAGTCTGCGATCGGTTCGTTTTCCCACTCGCCGTAGATGGATGAGACCAGTTCGTCCAGAGCACGGTCCGGATCAGCAGCCACCAATACTTCGCGATTGAACGCCGCAAACAGTGGCAGTCCAAAAGGGGAGGGACGAGGCAAGTCGTATATTTCCACAGGCGTCCGGTAAAGCCGTTCGGCTTCCTCCAGCGCGCGGCTGCTGTCACATTGATCTTCCGTGACTTCGCGGATGGCCTCGCGCACCAATGGATGGTCGGGCTCATGCTCCAACAGCGTTTTATAGAGGAGGTGCCCATTCCAGCTCGCAGCGCGAGGCGAGACATTGCCACGGTTGAGTGTGCGACGGGGGAGCAGTTGGCCGATTTCAGCGATGCGGCGGAAGGAAGTGCCAAGGGTCTCTGTAGTGGATACGACGCGCCGCAAATCATCGACGAAGTTTTCCGGATTGAAAAGCTCGTGGAGGATCTCGGCATCCACCGGGATGCGTGCGTCCAGTGAGAGCAGAAAACTGTGGTCGTCGAAATTAGCGCTCAGGCTCTGCCCGCGGGTCAAACGGGCTCCTGCGACCCACGCGAGCGAGCGATTGACCGCGCGCCCACAGACGACATGTACCAGCAGCAGCATGGAGCGGCCTTGCACCAAGCGCTCCACGAGCACAGGTGAATCAGTAGGTACGGGTAGTGCGTGAGTGTGGCGTTCGATAAAGCCAGCAATACGTCCGGCTACGTTCTCATCGACCTTATAGGTGTTTCGAAGATAGGCTGCGCAACCGTTGCGGCCACCTTCGCCGAACGTCCGTCTCAGTTCGCGGCGCAGATGCAGCTCCTCGTTGGCCATTTCGGCCGTTAGCGGCATCTTGTTTCCCATCCAGCGAGGCGTCTTCACCTGCTCACCTTGCGCAGGCTCAACGACAGCAATGTTGCCATGAACCCGCGCCAAGCGGACCGGACGCCCACCCATGATGAAAGCTTCGTTGAGTTGAAGGCTGGCAATAAAGCCCTCCTCCACGGCACCGAGCGGACGGTTGCGTGACGAGATCACTTTCATCTCGACATCCGCGCTGATCACGCCGGCATTCAGGTAGTAGTTGCGGGCTGTTTTCACGTTGGCAACACGGAACGTATCGTCTTCGATGATGATCTTGCCGAAGGTGCCATATGGGCCCAGCACCTTGCCCTGCCCCGACAGATAGTAGATGACGCTATCGAAGTCTTCGCGCAGGAGATCCAAAAACGGCCCGCATTGCCGCACCAAGCCGTAAGCTTCGTCAAACGGCCAGGGGCGTTCGATGCTCATTCCGAGCAACACCTGTGCCAGCACGTCCAAAGGCGCAGATGGAATTCGCAAGGCATCGAGCCGGCCACCCCGCGCCGCTTCGCGGAGCGCGACGCATTCGACCAAGTCAGGCAAACTGAGCGGCACCAAAGCGCCAGAGGCAACACCGTCCACGCGATGACCGCTGCGGCCAAGGCGCTGCAAGGCTCGACTCACACCTCGCGGCGTGCCTACCAGGACTACCTGGTCGACACTGGCGAAATCGACGCCCATCTCCAGACTGCTAGACGCAACGACGGCACGCCACCATCCCTGCTTCAGACCGTCCTCAATCTCTTCGCGCGTCTTACGGTCTACCGAGCCATGGTGCACCGCAATCTTGTCTTCCAGATCCGGGAGCAGAACATTGAGCGCGAGACCCAGCCGCTCAACGGCTGAGCGCGTCGTCAGAAAAATCAGGCTAGTCTGCGACTTTTCTACCAGGTTTGCAACCGTGGGCGCGATACGGAACGAGTTATAGCCGGCGGGCGGAAGCCAGGAGTCGGGCTCGGGCGGAAAGATCTCCAACCGGTGCGCTTTGCGGATGTCGACGGCAGCAACCGCACAAGACCTGCGGCCGCACAGAAGCCTCTGGATGGCCTCCACTGGCCACGCCGTGGCAGAGATACCGATGCGTTGTAGTGGGCGGTTCCCACGATGTTCCAGCCGTTCGAGCGCCAGCGCCAAAAGTGATCCTCGCTTGTTTTCCGCAAACGAGTGGATCTCGTCAACGACTACGGTTTCCACTGAGAAGCCGCGCTCGCGCCATGCAGCCTGCGAGAGCATCGAGCTCAAGCTCTCCGGCGTCGTCAGGATCAGGTGCGGACGTAACCTACGCTGACGATTCCGCTCCTCGTAAGCCGTGTCGCCTGTGCGCACCTCCATGCGGATTTGCGCAGATGGAGGCAATGCGGCATTGACGGCATCGAGTGCCGGCGCTAGATTGCGATGGATGTCGTTGTCGAGAGCTTTAAGCGGAGAGACATACACCGTGCACACGGCGTTGGGCAGGGTGCCCGCTGCCGCACGGGTAGCCAAGCTGGATAGAACCGACAGGAACGCGGCCAACGTCTTGCCGCTGCCAGTCGGAGCAAAGATAAGTGTATTTTCGCCAGCAAGCGTGTGCG
>JAVHMZ010288185.1:0-20533 GCA_034782995.1 Amazona versicolor
TCGCATTCCGCAGCGCTCAACTTGCCCCCACCGCGCATCGAAGACGTTTTCTTAGACGAGAAGAATACGAAAGTCTGGGATCGCCGCATCACGTGGTGGACTCCATGGGTCGCGGCCGATCCGGATCTAGAACATAAAGCGCGTTTGCGAGCATTGGAGGATATCCGCGAAACCGCAATCGAGACGGGCATCCTGAATGACGCGCGCCGCAACACGCAGGAAGCCATTCGCCGGTTTCTTGCAGCATTTGGCGTTACTACGGTGACCTTCCGCGAGACGAAAGCAGTAAGCTGAGCTAGACCGTTTCGTTCAAGCGCAGCGTCAGACATTTGGCCGCGCCGCCCGCTTTCATAAATTCAGTCAACTCTGTCTCCACCGCTTCGAAACCGCGTTGCGCAAGCTGCCGCTTTAATGCGTCGGATGCGCGGTTCAAAATCACCCGATTCCCGACATTCACGGCGTTGCACGCAAAAGCAACAGCGTCGTCCTCGGCCACCGCTATGCGCTGCTCCGGAAGCAGCGCCCGTTCGATCTTCCCTCGAGACTCCTCGTCGAACGCCGCAGGAAAGTACAACGCCGCGCCACCATTCAAGGGGCAGAAACAAGTATCGAGATGATAGAACCGGCTGTCGATCAGACGCAAAGACACCACATCCAATCCAAACGCACTCGCCAGAAAGCGTGCGACCGACGGCGAAGATCGATGCCCGTGACCGAACCAGATGCGCGCCGCGCCGCGATCGATCAGCGCATCGCCGGCGCCTTCAAAGTGATCTTCCGCCATTCCGGGGAGAACCGTCAGCGGGCGCCCTCGAAACCAGCGCTCAAAATGCGACTCTTCGCCCCGGCGCTCCGGATAGCGGAAGCGGCTGACTACCGCCGAATCCCCCAACACGAACCCGGCATTCGCGGTGAACGGCATATCCGGAAGACCAGGCTGTGGATCAATCAAATGCACGTCCGCAATTTCCGAGACAATCGCATGCAGGCGCGTCCATTGCCGCCCCGCTGCATGCTGGTCGATGCGATCGATGTTCCCGTCCATCCAAGGATTGATCACGTAAGACACAAGAAAGTGGTCAGGCCGGCACATCAGAAATGAATCGCGGGACGTCATAAATACAAGCGGTTGTACTTACCATGGTAGTAGATGAGCGGAATCGCACGCATCTAGCCCGGTACTGGGATCGGGCTACTATGACGTTTGCATGACGTCGCAAATCACGAAGTGACGATCCCGCGCTTTTACCCCATCCTCGATACGGCAACCCTGATCCGCCGCAGGTGGAACAATTGGGCGAGCGCCGCCGAGGTGATACTCACTGGGGGCGCGCGCATTCTGCAGTTCCGGCATAAAGGAGAATGGACCCGCGACGTGTGGACGCAAGCGGAAGCGATCGGCCATGCGTGCCGCCAACGCGGAGCCTTGTACATCGTGAATGACCGGGCCGACGCGGCCAAACTCACCGCCGCCGGTCTGCATGTCGGACAGGACGATCTTACGCCCGAAGATGCGCGCACCGTCATAGGAGCCGATTCGGTGCTCGGCTTCTCCACTCACAATGCAGCCCAACTGACGGCAGCTGCAGCAGCTCCTGTCGACTATCTTGCTTTCGGTCCGATCTTCACCACTGCTAGTAAGGAGCGGCCCGATCCCGTCGCCGGTCTCGAACAGCTTCGCTCCCTTCGAGCGGCCGTCAACCTGCCCATGGTCGCCGTCGGTGGCATCACGCGGCAGACCGCGCCGGAAGTATGGGCCGCAGGAGCGGATTCCGTCGCCGTGATCGCCGATCTCTTTCCCGCTACACTAACCGAAACCTCGCTCCGCGAACGGACCGAAGAATGGCAACGACTGACACAACGGTAACCAACGCTCCCGGCCTCGTCAAAGCGCTCGGACCCATCGACGCCACCACGCTCGTGATGGGATCCATGATCGGCTCCGGCATTTTCATTGTTTCGGCGGATATCTCACGCCAAGTTGCATCGCCCGGCCTGCTGATTCTCGTATGGGTCATCACCGCCTGCATGACATTGACCGCCGCGCTAAGTTATGGCGAACTCGCCGCCGCCATGCCCAAAGCGGGCGGCCAGTACGTTTACCTGCGCGAATCGTTCGGGCCGTTAAGCGCGTTTCTGTTTGGCTGGACCATGTTTCTTGTGATCCAGACCGGAACGATCGCCGCGGTGGCTGTCGCTTTTGCGAAATTTTCGGGCGTGTTCTTCCCCGCGATTTCGGCGCGCAATCATCTCCTCGGCTCGGGAAAGATCGGGCTCACCACGCAACAATTGATCGCCATCAGCGTGGTCGTGCTCTTGACTTGGGTTAACACGCGCGGTATCCGCGAGGGCGCTACCGTCCAGAACGTCTTCACGTTCCTCAAAACCGCCGCGCTTCTAGGACTCATCGGCATCGGGTTCGCGTGGGGACGCAATCCCGAAGTGATGACCGCAAATTTTACTGACTTCTGGCGAAACAGCGCCTGGGATTGGAACACGCTCAAGATCGTCGGCGTGGCCATGGTCGGTTCGCTCTTTTCCTCTGACGCCTGGAACAATGTCACCTTTATTGCTGGCGAAATCCGCAACCCCCGGCGCAATGTTCCGCTGGCGTTAGCTCTTGGCGTGGGTTTGGTATCACTGCTCTACATTTCGTGCAACTTCGTTTACTTGACGATGCTCCCGCTTTCCGCAATCCAACACGCGCCCGAAGATCGCGTTGCCACGGCGGCAGCCGGAGCGATTCTGGGACCGATCGCTGTCCAATTAATTGCCGGCGCAATCATGATTTCGACCTTCGGTTGCATCAACGGCTTGATCCTTTCGGGCGCCCGCATTTACTACACCATGGCCCTCGATGGTTTGTTTTTCAAGCGTGCAGCACGGCTCGATCCGGTGCGGCATACTCCGACGTTCGCTCTGATCATCCAGTGCATTTGGACAGCACTGCTCACTCTTAGCGGCCAATACAGCGATCTTCTGGACTATGTCACGTTCGCTGTGCTTCTGTTCTACATTCTGACCATTGCCGGCCTCTTTGTGCTCCGGCGAACACGCCCCGAACTGGAACGGCCATACAAGGCTTTCGGCTATCCGGTTTTGCCAGCGCTTTACATGCTGGCTGCCGGGGTGATCGAAATTCTGCTGCTGCTGTATAAACCGCGCTTTGCCTTGTCGGGCTTGTTCATCGTGCTGCTCGGTGTCCCGGTTTACTTCCTTTGGCGAAACCGAGGTAACCCCGGCGGCGTCACGAACCCTCAGTAACACTGTTAATCTATCGGGTATCCAATGAGCCTCACCAGCAAAAAGCCGCTTTCGGATCTCCTCGAGCAGGCCAGCAAGAGCGGCCTTAAACGAACGCTGACCGCGCGAAGCCTCATCGCTTTGGGGGTGGGCGCCGTCATTGGCGCGGGCTTGTTCGTGCGCACCGCCGCGGCTTCCGCTCAAGCTGCGGGACCGGCCGTGACCAGTTCCTTCATCATCGCCGCGATCGGCTGCGCGTTCGCCGGTCTTTGTTACGCCGAATTCGCGTCCATGATCCCGATTGCCGGAAGCGCCTACACGTACGCGTACACGACGATGGGCGAGTTTGTCGCATGGACCATTGGATGGGCTTTGGTTTTGGAATACGCACTTGGTGCTGCGACTCTCTCCATCGCTTGGAGCGAATACTTGAACAATCTCGTCGGTGGGCGCATTCCGTTTGAATGGTGTCATTCGCCACTTGACGTCTCGACAACCGGCGTTCACGGCATCTTCAACCTTCCTGCGGTGTTGATTTTGATTGCCTTGACATTTCTGCTAATCAAAGGAACGGAAGAATCGGCGCTCGTCAATTCGATTATCGTCGCCGTGAAAGTAACGATTGTGGTCGTGTTCATCGCACTTGGATGGCAGTTCGTCAACCCTGCGAATCACACGCCGTATCTGGTCCCCGCCACGATTCCCGGTCACGAAGCATTCTTCAAGCATGGCTGGGGAGGCGTTCTTGGCGGCGCAGGAATCGTGTTCTTCGCTTTCATCGGCTTCGATGCTGTTTCCACGGCCGCTCAGGAAGCGAAGAACCCGAGCCGGGACATGCCGATCGGCATTCTCGGTTCACTCGGAATCTGCACTGTGCTGTATGTGCTTTTCGGTTACGTCCTCACCGGTGTTTGCAATTGGCAGGAGTTCAAGATCGCCGGAAAAGAAGCATCCGTCGCTTACGCGGTGCAGCACTACATGCCCGGCTACGGCTGGCTCGCGACCGCAATCACAGTCGCGATTCTGTTTGGATTCTCATCCGTCATGCTGGTCATGTTACTCGGCCAAAGCCGTGTGTTTTACTCCATGGCAAGCGATGGTTTACTTCCTCGAATCTTTTCCGACTTGCATCCCTCCTTCCGCACGCCATATAAATGCAATATCGTTCTGTTTTTCTTTGTGGGTTTATTCGGCGCGCTCGTTCCCGGTTCAGTCACGGGCGACCTGACATCAATCGGCACGCTCTTCGCCTTCGTTCTCGTTTCTCTCGGCGTATGGATTATGCGCCGCTCCCAGCCGCAAGTCGCCCGGCCCTTCAAAACGCCGTTCGTTCCGTTGGTTCCTATACTCGGAATGCTTGTGTGCAGTGGAATGATCATTTCGCTTGATTCACGCACGCAGCTCGCCGCGCTCGGCTGGATGTTGATTGGCTTCTGTATCTATTTCCTTTACAGCCGTGCTCATAGCAGGTTGGCGTCGCAGCCGGTCGCAGCTTCGGTCCGTTGAACGTTTTATCGGCTTTCACGCACTGCGAAAAATCGCGCGCTATGATGGAGCAACTCCCCCGGTTCACCTCACAGGTGATTAGAGTTTGAGTTCGGTCCAAACAGAAAGCGCGCATCAAATCACCGTTCGCAGGCTGCAACGCGTGACGTCGGGGAAAGTGCGCGAAATCTTCCGTGTTGATAGGCAGGATCTGCTGATCGTCGCAACTGATCGCATCTCGGCTTTCGATGTGATTCTTCCGGACGCGATCCCGCGTAAGGGCGAAGTGCTGACGCAGTTGTCGGCGTTCTGGTTCGGATTTCTCGAGGACATGACGCCGACTCACTTCATCACCGCGGATACCACGCGCTTTCCCCAATCGCTTCGTGAGAGTGAGAATCAGATCGTCGGCCGATCGATGCTCGTCCGCGATGCTGAAATGATTCCGGTCGAGTGCGTGGCGCGCGGATATCTTGCCGGCTCCGGTTGGAAAGACTACCAGCAAACCGGCGGGGTCTGCGGAATCGCTCTTCCCAAAGGACTGGTTAATGGCAGCCAACTTCCCGAGCCGATCTTTACTCCCGCAACCAAGGCCGCCGAAGGGCATGATCAGAATATTTCCTTCGAGCAAATGTCCGCAATCACCGGAGCCGATATGGCGCACAAGCTTCGTGATCTCACCCTTGCTGTTTATGCGCGTGCTTCAGAGTACGCTCGGGAGCGCGGGATCATCATAGCCGACACAAAGTTCGAGTGGGGTTTCATCGAAGACCGCTTGAGTCTCTGTGATGAGGCGCTCACGCCTGACTCTTCCCGTTTTTGGCCTGCGGCAACGTGGAAACCCGGGGGACCGCAGAAGTCTTTCGACAAACAGTTTGTGCGCGACTACTTGGAAACGCTGGATTGGAACAAAATGCCGCCGGCGCCGCACCTACCGGCAGACGTCATCGCCAGGACCACGGAAAAGTACCTCGAAGCCTATCACTTACTCACGGGAGCGGCTCTGTGAGTTTCAACTGGCTGGACGCCGTTATCGCAATCACTGTGTTCCTTTCTGTGATCCTCAGCATGCAGAAAGGTTTTTCGCGTGAAGTCATCGGGCTCTTCGCCGCATTCGTCGGACTGATTTTAGGAATGTGGTTTTACCGAATGGCCGGAAGTTGGCTCGAGCCTTACGTCAGCACCATCGGCATCGCTCACATGCTCGGCTTTCTCCTTGTCTTTGTGGGTGTCCTCATCGCAGGCGGACTGCTCGGGTGGATGGTGAGCCGCGTGTTGCGCACCGTCGGCCTGAGCTTCATCGACCGCGTTCTCGGCGCCGCCTTCGGCCTGGCACGCGGAGTTCTTGTATCAGTTGCTTTGGTGATGGTTCTCGTCGCATTCGCGCCCGGCTCGACCGCATCGACTCCGCCTCGCGCCGTAGTCCAGTCGCGGCTCGCGCCTTACGTGATTGGCGCATCACACGTCGTAACCCAGTTCGCTCCTCACGAAGTCAAGGATGAGTTCCACAAGCGCTACGAGCAGGTCAAGAATGCCTGGAATCATCACGCCGCGGGATTCGCCAACTAAGATCTCGGGATGCAGGGCGTCTGATGCAAAGTGCGGCGATGAAGGACAAATTTGATGAGCTTGTCGAACATCTCATTGAGAAAGGATTCTTTCTCGAAGAAGCCATCGAACTAATGGAAAAGTCGCTGATTGAACAAACGCTGACGCGAGCCGAAGGCAACCAATCCTTAGCAAGCAAGATGCTCGGCATTCATCGCAACACGCTGCAGCGCAAGATGCTTGATTACCATCTGGATGGCAAGCGCCCGCGGCGGAAACCGCCGTCGTCAGTTAATGGCCGAAGGCCTTACGCCAAATCATCCGCGACTTAGTCCGAATGGCTCTTCTGATTTTCGACCTGGATGGGACGCTGATCGATTCGCGTCTTGATCTCGCGCACGCCGTCAATGCGACGCGTTCGTTTATGGGACTTCATCCGCTCGAGCATTCACGCGTCTTCAGCTACGTCGGCAACGGCGCGGCTGTGCTGATCCAACGCGCATTAGGTGAACTCGGATCGCCGGACAATGTGGAGCGCGCGTTGCCGTTCTTTCTTGGTTATTACAGCGAGCACAAGCTGGACTACACCGAGCTCTATCCCGGCGTTCGCGAAGCACTCGATCTTTTTCGCCAAGCCGGCTGCACCATGGCGGTTCTTACCAACAAGCCGGTCCGCATCAGCCAAGCGATTGTGGAAGAGCTCGGCCTAACGCGCCACTTCATTCAGACCTATGGAGGAAACAGCTTCCCTCACAAGAAGCCGCACCCGATCGGAATCGAAACACTGCTGGGCGAGACTGGAATCACGGCAGCCGATTGTATGATGGTCGGCGATAGCGCGGTCGACGTTCTCACTGCGCGCAACGCCGGCGTCCGTTGCTGCGGCGTTACGTATGGATTTCAGCCCGAGACATTTCAGGCAAGTCCGCCCGATATACTGGTGGACCGGCTGGAACATCTAGCCGGCCATCTCCTTCAAACACAATCGTGAATCCATCCTGCATTTTCTGCCGCATCGCCGCGGGCGAGATCTCGGCGGACGTGGTCTGCGAAGATGAGCAAACCATCAGCTTCCTCGATCACAGCCCTGTATTTCCAGGCCATATTCTGATCATTCCGCGCGAGCATGCTGACACGTTGTACGATCTGCCTCCCGAAGCGTTGGCGCCTTTTTTCGAACAGGTGCGCCGAGCTGGGAAAGCCGTTGAACTCGCGCTCGAAGCGCATGGATCGTTTGTCGCCATCAATAACAAAG
This sequence comes from Amazona versicolor, assembly GCA_034782995.1. Classification (NCBI taxonomy): domain Eukaryota; kingdom Metazoa; phylum Chordata; class Aves; order Psittaciformes; family Psittacidae; genus Amazona; species Amazona versicolor. Next base: position 7,532 of record JAVHMZ010288185.1, read on the forward strand.
TGAGCCAGTCTGTGCCGCATCTGCACGCGCACGTAATCCCACGCAAGAAGGGCGACGGCATGAAGGGCTTCTTCTGGCCGCGTCGGAATTACCAAGGCGATTCGCATCGGGCGGAGATCGTCGCTAAACTTCGCGAGGCGTACCGGACCCTGTAAACTAACGCGAGTGGTTTGGCAGCACCAATACGTTCCGGCAGGAAGCGTTGCGTTTTCGGCTGCCATTTCGTCGCTTCCGGTACTCGCTCTGTTGCTACTCCTCGGGGTCTTGCGCAAGCCCGCGTGGCTGGCCGCGCTCTCCGCTCTTATCGCTGCTGCGATCCTTGCCGCGGCCTTCTATCGCATGCCGTTTGCTCTCGTGCTGAGCTCCGCCGCATACGGCGCCGCGTTCGGGTTGTTCCCTATTGGCTGGATTGTTTTCTCGGCCATCCTCCTCTACAACATCACGCTCGAAACCGGACAGATGATCGTGCTGCAGCAATCCATGCGAAGTCTGACGACGGACCGCAGGATGCAAGCGTTGCTTATCGCGTTTGCATTCGGGGCGTTTCTCGAAGGCGCGGCCGGATTTGGAGCACCCGTCGCGATCGCCGCATCCATGCTGACAGCGGTGGGATTTGAGCCGTTTTATGCCGCCGCCATTTGCCTTCTCGCCAATACGGCGCCGGTCGCGTTCGGATCGATCGGTATTCCTCTCACCACGCTCGCAACGGTTACTGGTCTTCCGCTCGCCAATCTGAGCGCCGATGTTGGCCGGATTTGTGCTCCCGTATCAGCGATCATCCCCGCCTATCTGGTCGTGGTGATGGATGGCTGGAGCGGACTGCGCGGCGTGTTCCGTGCTGCTGTCGCCTGCGGCATCGCGTTCGGGGGAACTCAATTTCTGGTGTCCAATTTAATCGGGCCGGAGTTGACGGACATTCTCTCGTCACTTGCTGCGATGACTGCGCTGATCGTGAGCGAGCGCTTTTCCGGACGCAAGACCGTCCCCAGCGGGATCACGAAGGGCGCTCTGCTACGTGCCTGGTCGCCTTACATGATCCTGATCCTGTTCGTGCTCTTATGGGGCTTGAAACCACTTCAGCACTTACTTCAGCAACCCACGGCGGCGTTCCCCTGGCCCGGACTGCATAACCAGATCGAACGCATGCCTCCCGTCGCGTTTCGGCGGTCCGCGTATCCGGCGATCTACAATTTCAACTGGCTTGCCGCATCAGGAACGGCGTGCTTCCTGGCCGCACTGACCTCAGCCTTGCTCCTGCAGATGAATCCAGTTCGATTCCTTCGCGTTCTCGGGTCCACCGCGCGGCAGCTCTGGGTTGCTGAGGCCACCATCGCCATGGTGCTCGCGCTCGCGTTTCTGATGAACTACTCGGGCGCCACAGCGACGCTCGGCCTCGCCTTCGCAGCCACTGGCGCGGCATTCCCATTCTTCAGCGCACTGCTAGGCTGGCTAGGAGTGTTCCTGACGGGAAGCGACACGTCGGCCAACGCACTATTCGGCAATCTGCAAGTTGTCAGCGCTCAGCGTCTCGGAATGGACCCAGTGTTGATGGCCGCCGCGAACTCGAGCGGAGGTGTAATGGGCAAGATGATCAGCCTCACAAGCGTCGCCGTAGCAGCGGCGGCAACCGCAATGAAGCCTGGTGAAGACGGCCAACTCTTCCGCTTTACCCTGAGGCACAGCATCACGCTTGCTTCTGTAATCGGGTTGATTGTACTTCTCTACTCGCGGCTGTAATCGCTAGTAGATCAAAACGAGAATCGCAAACCAAACTCCAGCCGCCGATTATTCGCGCTCGATCCGCCAGGTCCGAAGTTTGCAATCTGGTTTGATGTTCCGAAGAACGGTGAGGTGATCACACCGATTGGGTTCGCATAATTCACGTTGTTGAACAGGTTTCGCGCCTGCGCCGTGACTGTCAAGCTGTACTTCCGTCCAGACGAGGCGTCTCCAAACATGCCGCCCATTCCGCGCGGGCCGCCCATCATGCCACCACCTCCGGGAGGTCCGCCGCGTCCGCCTCCCGGAGGTCCGCCGCCACCAGGGCCACCAAAATTTCCTGGGCGAGATGTTTTCTCGCCGAAGCCGAACGTCTTACTCACGCGTAGATTCATCGAGAAATATCCGGGACCATCACCGTAGTTGCGCGGGATGATCGTTTCGCCCGGCGCCGGAATCGTGTTGAATTTGCCTAATGAAGTGCACACTACACTTCCTCCGCAAGGCAAATCAGTAAAGGACGGTCGTTCCGAATATACAATCTGATCGAGGTAATCGTTACCCGCCGTGATGTTATAGGGCCGGCCCGAACTATAGAAGATAAACGGACTGAAGCGCAGCCCGTAGCGCGCCGTCACCGACCCGCCCAGAAACAGCCGATGGCGGTTGTCGAATTGCGCTCGGTTGTACTCGGTAGACAGATTATATTGGTTTGCCGGAAAGGTGTTGATACCGTCCGTGTTGCTCTTCGCCGAGTTCAGCGTATACCAGGAGAACAATGACACGGCCGTATTGAACTGCGTATTCAGCGAAACAATCAGTTGGTTCTGATTGAAGATTCCGGTCGACTCGTAGTTGTAGATGTTACCCGCGTCCTCGCCATACGGCCGGTTCCCGCCGAGCGCCGCGTCGGGAGCATTGATATTCCGCGTTCGCAATTGATGAACACCATGCGTGTTCATGTAGTTCACCGCGAGGCGCGTGCTGTGCGGAAGCGCGCGCTCCACCCCGATCGCGGACTGAATCACATATGGCGCATGCAGGTTCGCGTCGACCTGTTGAATTGTCTGCCCAACAACGTTAGCCGCAATGTCGCTCACCGACGGAACGTTTGGAAAGAAGTCGGGCGCGGTCACCACATAACGTTGGATGGTGCGTCCGTTGAATATCTCACCGTTAAGCGAATATTCGTACTGAAAGCGCTCATAAAACATTCCCGATCCGCCACGAATCACGGTCTTACCCTGCTTATTGCCCGTCGCGTCGGGCGACCATGCAAACCCGAGACGCGGCGCGAAATTCTTGAAGTCGCTGATCTGATTTTGAATCTCATACCTCAACCCGAAATTGACGGTGAGGTTCGGCCGCAGCCGGAAATCATCTTGCAAGAACAACCCGGCATCAACTTGACTCAACGAGGCGTTCGGGTTTCCACCCGCGATCGAAAATTGCGAAGCTCCTCCACCCAACTGCCGAATCAGAGTCGGCGAATAACCAAGCGTCTGAAACAGCAGCGTGCGCCGATATTGCTCAAGCGAACTCTCGTTGGCTATGACCACGTTTCCGTTCCCATCGATGACGGGCTGATTATCGGCATTGAGAACGGGCGCGGGACCACCGGAGAAGTTGAACGAGCCCAGAAAGTTTTCGGCATTCGTTTGATCCACGCTATAGCTTCGAATACGCAAACCAAACTTCAGCGCATGCCGGCCTTCGGTCATCGAAGTATAGTTTTGCAATTCGAAATTGGTGTCACTGGTCTCCGTTTTTGGAGTCGATGAGCCGCCCGTCACGAAAGAAGACGCGATATTCACGGTCGTTCCCGGAGTGGTCGGAACACTCGTTGTCGTATTCCGCAGCCAGCGGAAGCGTGTCTCATTGATCGCCTTCGGACTCAAGATCGCCGTCTCGGTGAGCTGAATCGAATGCTCATACTCCAGATTGTTGATTCCCTGGCTCGGCAATGCGAACTGGCCCACGCCGCTGTTATCGAATGCGTTACGTTCAAAGTTGTACTTGAGAACGAGCGTGTTTGAGCTGTTGAGGGCATAGTCGATCCGAGGGCTGAACGACGTGCGACCCTGAGGTGTCGCAACCGCTTCGTTGAAGGCAACCGGGTTCAGATTCGGATCTAAAATACGCGCGTTGACAACACCCGAGTCGTCGATACTTCTCCGCTCCACATCGACAAAGAAAGAGGTCTTCTTGTTGAAAGAGCCGCCGACGTTTCCGCCAAACATTCGCGAACTGAAATCGGGCGTGGCCGTCAGAAACGGATTGCGCGCATTAAAAACGCCGTCACTGTCGTTGAAATAAGCTTGACCGCGAATCTTATCGGAACCGGGCTTAGTCAAAATCTCGATTCGTCCGTAACCTAACCTGTCATATTCAGAAGAAAACGGATTCTGATTGATGCGAATCTCGCGAATGGATTCTTTCGGTGGAAGACGTCCGCCGGTGAACCCATCAATATAGATCTGTCCTCCGTTGGGTCCCGCGCTCGGGCCGGCAAGCTGCTGCAGATCCGTCGCAAGGTCATCCGGATCATCCGGCAGCGCGTCGATTTCTGCTTGCTTCAACACCAGCGCACCCGCATTTTGCGAAGCATCCACACTGACGGTTGCCACCGACTCGCCCTGCACAGTCACGGACTGCGTTTGCGCCTGTAGCTTAAGTTGTGTGTTGAACGTTGCGCGCTGACCCGCCGCAATTTGCACGCGGCTTTCAATATTCGAAAATCCAAAGTGACTTACACGAAGAGAGTACGTTCCCGGCGCGAGATTCGGCACGGTGAAGCTACCCTGCTCGTTCGTCTGCGCGGATTTGACCTGCGCGCCACCTTTTAGCACCGTCACGCTGGCGGCGGGAATAGACGCTCCGCTTTCGTCTGTAATCTGGCCCGTGATTGAGGCCGATGTTTGTGCAGCAACGGGTAAAGCTGCAAGCACGAGCATCAGCGCGGTGAGAAAGCGAAAGCGATAGCGTTCGATCATCTGACTCCTAAGTAGTTCCGTTAACAGTTCAGTAACTTGATGTGCCCGGATGCGTGGTAAATCGCCGGTGATTACTGTGGCAACCCCATACCTTCCAGATTCCACATCTCACCACCCGCCCCGCCCTGGCGTTGTCCAGCGCGACCGGCCGGCACAGCGGCGATGATCGGCTCCACCCCAGCCACAACGGCTATAGCAGTGACGCGAGACGGATCATTTCCGTTGGTGCTAGACACGATCACAGCGTCGCCAGGTTTGAGCTCGCTGAGGGTGAACTGCGGAAGCCGCTCCATCATCTGGTTCATGTCCATGCGTCCCATGCGCCCGCCACCCGGGCCACTCATGTCGCCCGGACGAGGCCCTTGTGGATTATCTTGTGCCGCATTCGCCAGTGCGCCGGTGTTTCCTTGTTGACCAGCGGCTTTGGGATCTCCCGGCCCATTGAATCCTGGACGGCTTCCGGGACCACCTTGCCCGTGCTGTTGTCCTTCCGTCGCTCCCGGAGTACCCGCGTTTGCCGGATTGTCCGCTCTGGCACGCGCAATCCTCGCCGCCATCTCCGCCGGAAGCTTCCGCAAATTCGTGTCCGCGTTGACTCGGATCGTCACCGGCTTCTTGGTCACGAGATCGTTGATCTTGACTTCGTTGCTCGCCGAGTCCACCGAAGCGACCGTGCCCGCCAGATTCCGGAACGACCCGGAAACAACCTGTTCCGCGTGAATCTTCGTCCCATCGTCGGTTTTGTCGCCTAGGACACGCAGACCGTCGCCGGACCCGATTTCACCGAATTGTCCCGGCTTCGCATCGGAAAACTTCACACTGTCTGGAGCGTAGCGGCGGAACTCCGTTTTGCCATCCGTTTCCACGACCAGATCGTGAGATCCGCCCGGCGCCTGAACTGAAATCGTTACTGTCTTCGCTGCGGCGTCGACCGCTTTCACCTTCCCTGCGGCTCCCCGATGCTGCCATTCCTCACGCCGTTTCTCCTGATGTTGCGCGATCTCCGTTTTTGACATTAGAATGACGGATACCGCCGAAGCCTGCGCCGCATCGCCGCTCCTTCGGCTGCGCGCATACACACGATCTCCGACGCTGATGTCTTTCAGCTCGATCCGCGTCGCCTTTTTGAGGTCTTTCTCGCCGGGCGGAACGCGCATATAGGAAGTGTTGTCATCCAGCGCAATGCGCGCGGCCTCTCCGGTATCCGGCTTCACCGTCACCGTCTTTCCGTCATCGGAAATCGCCGTCACTTCGCCGATCACTTTTTCGTATGTAGCCGATCGCGGACCGGCAGTCTGCGCCGCGAGGCTCGCCATGCTCCCCACCAGCGCCGCCGCTGTGAGAAGATTCCGAAAACGGAGCTTCGCCTTCAATAGCATGTAAACGATGTAGGCGTCATTCGAGGGGCGCAGGTAACGTCGGGAAACGGGGAAAGTTTTGCCAATGGCAAATAACGACGTACGTGAGGCATTGAAGGTCGAAACGGAACCGGCTCGACGCATTGGGCTATTCGATGCCACGTGTCTGGTCGTAGGCGGTGTGATCGGATCCGGCATCTTTCTCGTGCCAGGTGAAATCGCGCGTGCCCTCCCCCACGCGGGTTGGATCATCAGCGTTTGGCTCATCAGTGGTTTGTTCTCCCTCTTCGGTTCGCTCGCCTACGCGGAGCTCGGCGCGATGCTGCCCGCTAGTGGCGGCCAATATGTCTACCTAAGAGAAGCATACGGACCTCTTCCGGCATTTTTGTTTGGGTGGACCTCGTTTCTCGTAATTCAAACGGGCACGATCGCGACACTAGCCGTCGGTTTTGCGATTTATTTGGGATATTTTCTTCCAATCGCCGCCAGACACCAGGAAATGGCCGCGGCGATGTTGATTGCGGCCCTGACCGCTTTGAACGTATATGGCGTTCGTGAAGCCGTCTGGTTTCAGACGTTCTGCACCATTTTACGCGTTGGCGGTATTCTCCTAGTCGTCGGCGCGGCATTTCTCGCTCCGCCTGCGCACCCTCCCGCTCAGGTTACCGCTACTGCCGCCGCGCTGGCGCCGGTTTCGATTCCGGCATTGGCCACCGCGCTGTCCGCGTGTTTTTGGACTTACGAAGGCTGGTATTTGCTGGGGTTTGTGGCGGGCGAGGTCAAACGACCCCGGCGAACGATTCCGATCGCGCTTCTGACCGGAATCTTGATCATTGTCGCTCTTTACGTCCTCTGCAATTTTGCGTACTTACGAGTTTTAACCGTTCAGCAGATTGCTGCAACCGAGCGCGTCGCCTCCGCAGTCGCGCAATCCACCATGGGGCGGACCGGAGCCGCAGTAGTGGCAGCAACGATTCTCATTTCGGTGATCGGCTGCGAAAACGCTGGTGTGCTGAGCGCACCTCGTCTGTATTTGGCTCAGGCCCGAGATGGATTGTTCTTCCGCGCTGCGAGCCGGCTTCACCCGCGCTGGAAAACGCCCGCCGTATCGCTGTTGATCCAGAGCGTCTGGTCCATCGCCCTCGCAATTACAGGTTCGTACTCAATTCTGTACGAGTATGTCGTTTTCGCTTCCTGGCTGTTTTACGGGCTGGCCGTCAGTGGTGTGATCGTTCTGCGACGGAAACATCCCGACTGGGAAAGGCCTTATCGGATGTGGGGTTATCCCTTTACCCCCCTTTTGTTTGCGCTGTTCGCCTTCGCGTTTTTGATCAGCACCTTCTGGGGTGATGCCCGACCATCTCTTATCGGCGCGGGAATCGTAGGAGCGGGTATTCCAGCTTATTTCGCGTGGCGCCGGTTCGGATCCGCCCGAAATGCCGCTATTGACGCGGTACAGGAATCAGCTCCAACAGGGGGTAATTAAGCGCAAACCAGCTCTGGCGCCGGGCCCAAGGCGCTGCGCTGCGCATACTGATTGACCGTTTGCAATAGAGTCGGTCGTGAGATTGGTTTGGTCAGGTAATGCGTGCACCCTGCCGCGAAGATGCGCTCCAGTGCAGCCCGCGTCGAGAAACTAGTCAATGCAGCAATAGGTGTCAACGGACGGTTTTCCTGAAGCTCCCAATGCCGGATCGCGAGGGTGGCCGTATAGCCGTCCACTTCGGGCATGTGAATATCCATCAACACGAGATCGAAATTATTATTTTTGAACGCTTGCACTGCACTCCTACCGTCCTTGGCAACAGTGAGTTGAATGCGCGGATCGCGCAGGTACGTATCAATTAAAGCCGTGCTATCCACGTCATCATCCACGAGGAGTATTTTGCATTGCGAGGAATGGAATTGGGTCGGTTGCATAGAGCCTCCGTTTGTATGCCAGTTGCACATCTAATCGGTCGCGGAGGCCAGAAGCTTTAGCCGTTAGTTCGAATGCGGACAGCCCCCAGGTAAGCTGACAATGCCGCAATTGTGGTCGCAAGTTCCTGCGCGTCTCCCGCGATCGCGGCTTCCTCCATTGCCCTGCCAATCCGAGTCACCTCAGCAAATCCATAAGATTCGCCCGTCCCTTTCAGATTGTGACCGAAATCTTGAAGCTGTGAATACTGCGCAGAATTCAGGAGCGCGAACAGGGCGGGGAGCTGTGCTCTCCGTTTCTCGAGATAGTAAGCCGCCAGTTCTTCCAACCCGTCGGGCGCAGTAATCTCGATTGTGTTAGCACCATCGTATTCCTGCACGCGTTTTTGCTCCCGTTTTCAGACGTGCAGTGTAAGAGCAAAACCTCTCCATATTTTTGCGGCACTCAACTCACAAATGAGGTTCTCGTGTCAGCTAGCTGGTTGAGCCGCGGTTTTGCGCACAGCTCACGGTATTCACATCTATCCTCATGCATGTCCCTCTTCGCCGCCCCGCAGCCGATCCAGCAGCGCTTCCGTCCATGGAGTCGGTTCCTTGATAAAACACGACGGGAGCGTGGCAGACGCATCCAATACAAAACCCGGCGTCACTATTTCTGGCCTTCGTTAATGAGATCTTTGATGTTCAAGCTCCCAAGCGTAGTCCCTTGCGCAACTCGCGAATGTCGGCCACGGCTTCTTCAGGCGTCTTCTTCCGTCGCTGAGTGGGTATTTCGATCTGAGTTTGGTTTACCTGGTGTGCAAGTCGCTACACGTAGCTTTCGACCGAGACCCCTTCGTCCGCAGCCCGCTCTGCAAGCTGGTCGGGCACGGAGATTGTGATGGTCACACTTCAGAGTAACAATTCGCGCTGGATATCATATCTGCACCAGTGCGACACGCCATCGTCTCTTGCGCCTTAGCGCTAAGTAGCGCTTGTTTTCTATTTGCCGAAACCAAACCCGTTTCGACCAGCCCCGTCCCTAACCGCCCGCCTCTCCAGCCCAACGCTTTCAACCCGCTCCCGCTCGGCGCAGTTAAGCCCACCGGCTGGCTGCTCGACCAATTGCGACTCCAAGCCTCCGGACTCAGCGGCCACCTCGACGAGTTCTGGCCCGACCTCGGCTCCAACAGCGCCTGGCTCGGCGGAACAGGCGAAGGATGGGAACGCGGCCCGTACTTCCTCGACGGCCTCGTCCCACTCGCTTATCTCACCGGGGACGAGAAACTCATCGCCAAAGCCAAACGCTGGATCGAATGGACGCTCACCCATCAAACTGCCGAAGGCTGGATCGGTCCCGAGAAAAACAAGGATTGGTGGCCGAACTTCGTCATGCTCAAAGTGCTGACGCAATTTCAGGAGGTCACCGGCGACTCGCGCGTCATCCCGCTTATGGAAAAGTACTTCGCCTATCAAGCCGCGCACATCGACGAGCAGCCCTTGAAGGAGTGGGCCATCTATCGTTGGCAGGACGAAGTACTCAGCGTCATCTGGCTCTACAACCGCACCGGCAATCCGAAACTTCTCGATCTCGCCCGCAAGCTGCACGATGGAGGCAAGGATTGGGAAACGCCGTTCCAGCACGACACGCTCTACACCGGGAAAACTTCCAAGCCTAATCTCGGACTCGACACACACGGAGTCAACGGCGCGATGGCGCTCAAAGCCGCCGCCGTCTGGTCCCTCCTCACCAAAGACAACCACGACCGCCAAGCGCTCTACCAGATGTTTTCCGAGCTGGACAAATATCATCTCCTTCCCAACGGCGTTCACAGCTCGGATGAACACTATGCCGGCAATAACCCGTCGCAAGGCACCGAACTCTGCTCCGTTGTCGAAGCCATGTTTTCGCTCGAAACCGATCTTGCGATCTTGGGCGATCCTGGCTTCGGAGATCGCTTAGAGAAGGTCGCGTACAACGCGCTACCCGGAACCATCACCGCCGATTTCTGGGCGCATCAATATGATCAGCAACCGAACCAAGTCTTATGCAGTCTGTCCAAACGAGACTGGACCAGCAACGGTCCGGACTCGAACATCTTTGGACTTGAGCCGAATTTCGGCTGCTGCACCGCCAACATGCACCAAGGCTGGCCCAAGCTGGCCGCTAATCTTTGGATGGTGACCCCGAACGGAGGTCTTGCCGCGATCGCCTACGGACCAAGCCAAGTGCGCACAACAATCAAGGACACCCCTGTTGCCGTCGAAGAGACGACGGAGTATCCGTTCCGCGAAAATATCACTCTCACGATAAACCCGAAGAGCGCTGTTCGCTTCGAGTTGGGACTGCGCATTCCCGCGTGGGCGACAAAAGCTTCCGTATCCGTGAATGGCGAAGAACAGTCCTCGATAAAGACCGGGAGCTTTTTCACGATCAACCGCGAGTGGAAATCCGGTGACCGCGTAGAGCTTCGTTTCCCGATGGAAATCCGCACCTCGCACTGGTTCCGCAACTCAGTCGCGATCGAGCGCGGACCCCTGGTCTATTCGCTCAAGATCGGCGAATCGTGGCGAGTCGAAAAACAAACCGGCCCCGCGAAAGACTTCGAGATCTTCCCCACAACGCCCTGGAACTACGCAGTCGTGTTGGACCCGGACCGTCCCGCGACATCGTTCGAGATCAGCGAACACGCCATTCCCAAACAACCCTTCAGCGCCCAAGGCGCACCCGTCACGCTGACTGCCCGCGCCAAGCGACTGCCGCTCTGGCAACTCGAGGACGACTCCGCCGGAACACTACCAGAAAGCCCAGTCAACTTCGCAAAAAAAGAAGATCAACCAATCGAAACGATCACGCTGATTCCGTACGGAGCTGCAAAACTGCGGATTACGGCTTTTCCATACACGAAGCCTTGACGCCTCAATCGACAAACTTAGTGTCGTGGAGCGGACGGAAAATGAGCCGAGCCGCAGTCAGCCTAGGTTCTGAAGAGGCTGGTATATCTGGACTAGATTTCCGCAGCTATCAGAGAAAATCGCAAGTTTCACGGGCCCCTGCTGCTTTGGGTCCATCGTGAACTTGACGCCGCTCTTCTTTAGTCGCTTTGCCTCCGCGTCGATATCGTCCACCTCAAATGCGGCGAGAGGGATTCCTTGCCTGAACATCGCCTCTTGGAAAGTTTTTGCGGCGGGGTTGGCATTGGGCTCGAGCACCAACTCCACATCTGGATGACTTTCCGGCGAAACCACAGTAAGCCAGCGAAACTCCCCAACAGGAATATCCTTGGACTTCTGGAAGCCTAGGACATCGGTATAGAACGCAAGGGCACTTGCTTGGTTCTCGACCATGATGCTGCTGAGTTTGATTTTCATAGCCTCAAGCTATCAGCGTCGTTCACGTTTGTCTTCTCGAAAATTGCTCTCCATCCGAAATTCCGGCCATAAGCGACAGGCAGCCAGGAATTAAGCTGGCGGGCAGCTGCCGTTCCGGTGCCAATGCGGGTTGGTATCGTCGTTGAAATTCCGAAGGCGGCATGCCGACACGGCGCGAGAAAAGAGCGCTGAAACTGCCGAGGCTGGAAAAGCCGACTGCCATGCAAACATCCGTGATCGACAAGTCGGTCAGAACTAGCAGATGCTTTGCTCTCTCGACTTGTGCCCGCGAGCGACACTGGTGCGGCGTTTCCCCGAAGATAGCCTTGAACAATCGAATGAAATGAAAACGGGTGAGACCGGCCGCCCCAGCCACTTCGCTGGCGGAAAGGGGCTCATCCTCCCAATCCCGCAATAGATCGCGCGCATGGCAGAGTCGGCGCAGCAGTTCAGGGTGAATCATCAGACGAGGATCATACTTTATCGATGTGGCTTTGACGAAACGCGCCATGCCCAAGTTCGGAAAGTTGCCATCAATGTGGCATTCGGAACGGATATTAGCAAACAGGAGGTTGCCCCGCTTAGGGCGGGACCTTAGCTCAGCTTCCTGCTTGCCGACGATCCACTCGGAATCGGTAAACATTACGCCGTCACCGGAGCATATTTTGCCGCATTTACGATTGGGCGTTTAAGGACGGCAGATCTGCCAACTTTCCAAGCGACACAACGGCTCAGCCGACCGCAGCCATGTAATCGGTGACCGCCGCGGATTCACCGGCGTCCGAGATCAGAGCAATATAACCGTCGGGACGGATCAGCACGAGGGTGCCGTTAGTCGCGCCATAAGCGCTGGCCAAATGGCCTTCGCAGTCTACGACGTCACCGGGACGGATAGGTTGTCCTACCACACGGAACGTCTTGAGTTCGGGGGGAGGTGTTTCGACCGTTATCGTGGAGCCGAAACTCAAGAGCGTGAAGCGCCCTCCGCGCGTCAGGTCGAATAGTCGGCGTTCGCCGTTAAGCGTCAATAGCTTCGTCGCATCTGGCGCGCGGTCTCCGGCGCGAAGTAGAGCCGTCTCATCGCGGTCGTCGCGTGCCAAAACAGAGCCGCGATAGTTGATGCCTAGCTGCATTGTGCTCGCATCGCGCTGAGTGGGAATGCTCTTCTGCTCGATCGTCTGCTTGAGGCGCGCATTCGAGAGCGCGAGCACACCGGCAGCAACCGGCCGCCGCTCGGCCTCGTAGCTGTCGAGCAACGCCGGCGTAGCGGCGTTTGCGACCGCCGCAAGTTTCCAGCCGAGGTTGCGCGCATCCTGGATACCGGTGTTCATCCCCTGGCCGCCAGCGGGCGAATGGATATGAGCGGCGTCACCTGCAAGAAACACGCGACCTTCGCGATAGCGATCCACAAGACGGACGTTGGCGCGCCATAGCGACGACCAACCTGGCTCGTGAAGACGGATGTCCGTGCGTCCGCTTCGACGCTCGAAGATCGTCTGCATGTTTGCAAGGCTGAGTCCTGTGTTCTGTCCCGGTGCAATGCCAGCCTGATATTGAAAGGCATTGGTCGAGGGCAGCGGGCACAGGCTGACCATGCCTTCCTCGTGCGACCATATCTCCCAGAACTCGCGGCCGAGGACCTCTACTTCGACATCGGCGACGAT
>JAVHMZ010289207.1:0-20477 GCA_034782995.1 Amazona versicolor
GATAGCCACCCGCCGAAAAAACCGCCGGCGTTGGAAACCAGCGGTGGAATCCAGACATACGAAGCGGTCTGCTTCAACGTGAGGCCGAAAACATTCACCAGATAAATCGTCGTCCAGCTAGACCACAGCGAATACGCGCCCATCCACAGGAAATTCGCAGCCACCAGCCATAAGAGGTCCGGGTGCAAAAGGAGCGAGAGATCCGGGCGAGTCTTCGCCGGCTCGCTCCTGTTGATCGGCCTGATTGGGCGAATGAGGCGGCTCACGATCAGCCAAACCGGAATCCATAAAAGCCCGAGCGCGCCGGCAAGCATGAAGGGCGCGCGCCATCCGAATCGATACGCCACGCCGATCCATGCCGGCGCAAGAGCTAGTCCGGCGCTAATTCCCACCTGATTCAGCGCCGCCCCGAGAGCTCGTTCGGAGGGCTTCAGATAGATTCCGTTCAGCTTTCCAACAGCCGGAACGCCCGCGGATTCGCCGATCGCGAGCGCAGCCCGGCTCGCGGCCAAGCCGTTCCATCCGCTTGTCCATCCGACCGACATCGACGCCGCTGACCACCAGGCTACGGCAGCGGTCATCGATCGATTGATTCCCACGCGATCGATAAACCAGCCCATGAAAACCGCGCTCGCTGCATAGGAGATCGAGAACACCGACAGTAGCCACCCATAGCCCGTCTGATCGAAATGCAGATGATGCAGGATCATTGGTGCCAGCGCAGCCAGAAGTTGACGGTCCAGATAGTTGAGGGTCGTCGATAGAATAAAAATACTCGCGGCGACCCAGCGTAAAGGGGAAACCGAACGCACCTACTCAGTGTTTCATGCAAACACTTAAGGGCAGGAATGCGTGAACTGTGCGCTCGCCAAAATTCCTACTTGCATCCTCTCGAAAATCGATCGCGCACGGACGACGGCCTCTCTCGCTTCGGTCTCGATTTGTTGATATGCCGCGTGCGCTCTCACCGAAGCCAGCCACGGGTCGTTCTGGAGTGTCTCGGGCGCACAAACGAAACCAGCTTCTGCCGATTGACGCAGCATGCCGATTGCAGCGTCCGCCGCTTCCATACGAGAGTAGTGCCGGGCCAGGTATAACATAGCCTCCGGTTCGCAGTGGATTTTGAAACTTCGCATCAGATCGCACGCTTCAGTCTTCCTCTGCTCGAGCGTGGCGAGCAACGATGTCAGCAGTCCGGACATAAGGTGCGAGAATTGCGTCCGGCCTAGCCGCTCGCGCAGGAGGGAAACTGCGCGCTGCTTTTCGCCCAATGCCGCCCAAGCCGCAGCGTCCAGGTAATATCCAGCCCGCCCTCCATAACTATCAATGGCGGCGGGGTAGTCACACTTCAGGAATAATGTGTGAGCAACACTGGTGGACACGGTGGGATCGAGTTCGGTGGCGCAAGAGTGGGCCTGAATGGATTCTTGCAACAAGCCGCAGAATCGAAGAACTTGGACCAGACCCGTTAAGCTCTCAGGATCTCTGCGAATGCGAGCCATCCGATCACACAGCCGCGCCAACGCGAGAAAGGCGTGACCGGTGTCCGTCTGCACGGGTGTATAGAATTGATGTGCACAGGCGAGATCTGGATCGATCCTGAACGCTCGGCGAAACGCCGCCTCTGCCAGCGCTGCGGCATCTCCTCGGTCGGCGCCGACCTTCTCCACCATCCACGAGCAACGCCCCAACCAAGCCCACGCTGGCGCGAACGCTGGGTCATCGGCAAGGCACGACCAAAGCAGGTCGCGCGCGCGGAAGATCGAGGCGAGAGAGCGTTCACGAACCAAATCGCGCGCCGCTATGAATCTTTCGTCCATTTCGCCGTGAGTGTCCGGTTCACCGGTGACGGGGAGCATAAACCGGTAACCCTGCCCCGACACAGTCTGGATCCCGCGCTGCCCGAGAACCTTGCGGAGAGCCGCGATGCAATTTGTTAGATTGGCTTCACTCACGTGAGTGGAGGGCCAAAGCACGTCCATAAGTTCGTTTTTCTTGACCAAATGCGGAGCCCTTCGCACGAGATATTGCAACGCGTCGAACGGCTTGGGGGCTAGTGGAACCGGGTCGCCGCTCTTCCTCAGCTGCCGCTCGGATGGATACAGAGCGAATTCGCCGAACCGGTAGTAGGTGTCCGCAGCACTTTGAATTTCCTTTGAATTTCGGTTCACGTTCATTAGGACGCCTACCGCCAGACTGCCTTATCTTGCTACCATGACCGACGCAAAAGCCTTGATCGAGAGGTATATCGAAGCCTTAAACGGCCATCCGAAACCCGCCAGCCTTGTCCAAGAATATGTTGTCGATTCATCCCTTGCCCAACACATCGCGCAAACCGAAGATGCCTTCCCGCGATATGAAATTGTAGTTGAAGACATGCTCGCCGAGGGAGATCGAGTCGTGATCCGCGGCACGTTTCGTGGTCTCCACCAAGGCGCGTTCGCGGGAGTCCCCGCAACGGGTCGAGCAGTTTCCGCCGGGATGATGATCATGTACAGAGTCGAAAACGGGCATATTGTCCAGCATTGGATGGAGTTTGACCGGCTCGCGTTGGTACAGCAGCTTCAGTCCACCGCGGCGACAGCGAGCTAATCGCGCTTGCTGGTTCATTTCCGCATCCTTTAAGCCGTCGGGTAATCGAAGCACATCCAGGAGGCAAAGTTGAAATAGAATATAGCCTCTATGGCCACCCTAGATGTTCAAGCACTCAGGTCAGTGTTCGGCGGAGACGTTCTCGAGCCTATTGACGCCGGCTATGGTAATGCGCGCCGAATCTGGAACGCGAGCGTGGATAAACGCCCGCGCCTGATCGCCCGGTGTGCCGGCCTGGAGGATGTCGTGACCGCGGTGAACTTCGCGCGCACGAACAACCTCCTAACCGCGATTCGCGGAGGCGGTCACAACGTGGGCGGCCGAGCGCTCTGCGACGGCGGCATCGTCGTTGACCTATCCGCGATGCGCAGTGTCTTCGTCGACCCGACCAAGCGGACAGTCCGGGTCCAAGGCGGGGCAACTTTAGCTGACTTGGACCGTGAATCTCACGTTTTCGGCCTCGCCGTTCCCAGCGGCATTATCCCCAAAACGGGGATCGGCGGTTTGACACTCGGCGGCGGAGTTGGCTGGTTACTGCGGAAATACGGCATGACGATTGACAATCTGCTTTCGTGCCAGCTCGTCACGGCTGAAGGACGCGTTGTGACGGCCAGCGCATCGGAACACGACGATCTTTTCTGGGCGTTGCGTGGGGGCGGCGGAAATTTTGGCGTTGTGACCTCGTTTGAATTCCTGGGTCACCCTGTTCATACGGTTTTCGGAGGCCTGCTTTTCTACTCTCGTCAGGCAGCAATGGATGTGATCCGTCACTTCCGCGATTTTATGGAATCAGCGCCCGACGAACTTACGGCGTATGTCGCGCTGCTTCACGGTCCGGACGGCAGCCCGGTGCTTGCCGTGGCCGCCTGCTACTGCGGCGACCTTGCGGAAGGCGAGTTGGTGTTGGAACCGCTTCGCAGGTTCGGGAGTCCGGCACTAGATACGATTCAGCCTTTGCCGTTCCCGGCGATGCAGTCGCTCTTAGCGCCCGTTTTCCCTGACGGCACACACAATTACTGGAAATCGACGCTGCAGTCAGAATTGTCCGATGATGCGATTGCCACGATTGTCGAGCACGGAAACCACATGCAGTCGCCGCTCTCTTTCCTCGTGATTGAGCGATATGGTGGCGCGGCGGCACGGATTGCAAACGGTGCTACCGCCTTTCCCCATCGTCACCTGCCCTGGGACATTATTTTCGGCGCACAGTGGACGGATCCGTTTGAAACTCCGACTCACCGTGCGTGGGCGCGCAATGGTGAAGAATCGCTTCGTCCCTACTCCGCCAACGCGCATCTGCTATCGACGCTGGATATTGAGTCCGAAGAAGTGATCAATACCGCATTCGGTGGGAATCTACCTCGCTTGCGAGCGATCAAAAGAAGATACGATCCGGCAAATTTTTTCCGAGTGAACGGCAACATCACGCCGGCCTCGGCGCAGGCTGGCGCGGCGTAAGATTGGTTTTGTCGATCGCCGATCCGCATCGTCAGCAAAACCTTTATTCGAAGCTCAGTCGCGTAGTTTCTTCAATATTTGTCTGGCTAGCAGCTCATTAATTTCGCGGTGGTGTGGCACTGGCTGGGAAGTTCCGGTTCGAGGGTTCATATACCAGTCATGTTTCCCACCGTGACGTATGAACTGGCAACCTGACTCCTCCAATTTACGGATCAAATCGGTCCTCTTCAAGAGGACACAGACAATTCTGCAACACGACGGATACCTGGTATTTCGCCACTTGTCAGATCCCGGTATAAGTCTTGCAGACTCTCCTGGAGATCTTCCCAACTATCGCCCTGAGTCACGTAGTCCGGAAACTCCTCAAAGTGCCCGAGCCAGTTGTCACCATCTTTCCAATAAACGAACCGAGCAGTCGCCATACATCCCTAGTGTACTGGCGCAATCAAACGACACGAATCCTTACCATGAACGTACAAGGCGCTACGATCACAATTTGGAACAGTTTGCTCTCAATTTCGGTCCGGTCCGCCGCATTTACTCCGTAAGCGAGTTGAACACAGAAATCGGAGCGCTGCTCGGAACGGAGTTCGACAACATCTGGGTTTCCGGTGAAATCTCTGGCACGAAGACTCTCGGAAGCGGGCACTGCTACTTCACATTGAAAGAGCGCGATTCGCAGATCCGCTGCGCCCTGTTCAAAGGCACGATGCGGTTCCTACGATTCAAGCCGCAGGACGGTGTCGCGGTGCTGGCGCGCGGTCGAATCGACGTATTTGCCGCGCGCGGCGAATATCAGCTGATTATCGATTCGCTCGAGCCACAAGGCCATGGTGCTCTTCAACTTGCCTTTGAACAATTAAAGAAGAAGCTTGGGGCGGAAGGGTTGTTCGACAACGACCGCAAACGACCCATGCCCCGCTATCCTTCCCGGATTGCCATCGTCACCTCGCCGCGGGGCGCCGTGATCTCCGACATGGTTCGTGTGTTCGAGCGGCGTTTCCCCGGATTGCACATTCGCCTGTTTCCAGCGCTGGTGCAAGGCGAGGGCGCGGTAGACGACGTCGTGCGTGGCGTCGATTTGCTTTCGCGATCGCAGTGGCCCGAGGTGATCATCATCGCGCGTGGGGGCGGATCATTAGAAGATTTGTGGACGTTCAACGAGGAGCGCGTCGCCCGTGCAATCGCAAAATCGTCAGTGCCCGTGATTTCTGCAATCGGGCATGAGACCGATTTCACAATTGCGGACTTCGTAGCAGATTTACGCGCGCCTACACCGTCTGCTGCGGCCGAGCTCGTGATTTGCACCAAACAGGAGCTGACCGATCGCGTGGAGGGAAGCGTTCGCCGCTTGACTCTGGCGATTCGCTACAAGTTGGAGGTGCTGCACCGGCGCGCGGAACAAGGGGGAGCCGGCCGGTCCATCACGACTCTGCAACGCATGATCAACCGAAATCTTCAAGTGGTCGACGACAAAGAAACGCGTCTGTCCGATGCAGTGCGCCGCCTCGTGACCGCTGCGCAGATTCGACGGATTCGCCTGGAAGAGCGCATTCGTTTTCTGGACGTGCGACCGCGGCTCGAGCGCGACCGGAACCGGCTTCATCGTTTACAATCGACCAGTCTTCTTTACATGCAGCTTACGCTTGCGGCCAAGCGTCGACGTTGGGAAACGCAGCTGGCGCGCCTGGAACAATTGAGCCCGCTCCGGGTTCTCGACCGTGGCTATGCGATCGTGCTGGACAAAAGCGGGACGATCGTCAAAGACGCCGAGGCCGTCGCGACCGGAACGCCTCTCGCCATTCGCTTGGCGAGAGGTATTCTCGAAGCCGAATCGAAATAGATTTGTCACGTGATTGTCGAGGCCGCTACTCGCATTCTGCCGCTACACTATGGGGATGGCAACTGCGGAACTGGCGACTCCTACGGCGCTTGATGACCCCAAGCTTTATATCAACCGCGAGCTGAGCCTGCTCGAGTTTCAACGCCGCGTTTTCGATGAAGCGCGCGATGAGTCGAACCCATTGCTCGAGCGCGTTAAGTTTCTTTCTATCCTTTTCTCGAACCTCGACGAGTTTTTTATGGTCCGCGTCGCCGGTCTCAAACAACAAGTCGCGAACGGAGTGACCGAGCTTAGCCCCGATGGCCGGACTCCAGCCGCGACAGTCGACGCGATCCGCGCTGATATCAATCACCTGCTGACCGACGTGTACGACTTCTGGCGGGATCAACTCTCGCCCACGCTTGCTCGTGCCCAAATCGAGGTGAAGCGCTACCGCGACGTCACAAAGAAGCAGCGCGCGTTTCTCGATCATTATTTCCTGAATACTGTATTCCCGGTTCTGACGCCGCTCGCCTTTGATCCTGGCCGACCTTTCCCGCATGTGTCGAATCTCAGCTTGAATCTGGCTGTTGTCGTCAGCGATGCTCACGGTGAGCATTTCGCGCGCGTCAAGATTCCGGACACACTGCCCCATCTCGTCCCTGTGCATGCCTGTCCTGAAGGAACTCAGTGCTATGTGTGGCTGGAGGATGTGGTTGAGGCGAATCTTTCGGAATTGTTCCCTGGCCTCGAAATCGTCGATTCGCACCCGTTCCATGTCACTCGTGACGCCGAATACGCAGTGCAAGAAATCGAAAGCGATGACTTACTCGAGTCTATCGAAGAAGCGGTGTGGCGCAGGCGCTTCCGCGCGCTCGTTCGCTTGCAGGTGAACCGCAGCATGCCCGAGAACATTCTCGAGATCCTGACCAGTAACTTCGAGCTCGATCGGCGCGACGTGTACCGGGTAGACGGCCCTCTCGATCTGGGGCGGTTAAAGCAACTCGGCGGTCTGGAACGGCCGGAGTTGAAGGACAAGCCGTTTATTCCGTCGACACCTGCGGCATTTGCTGATGACGATCTCTTCGCTGCCGTCCGGCGCGAGGATGTGCTTCTCCACCACCCCTTCGAGTCGTTTGGATCCATCGTGGAGTTCCTCCAACGCGCGGCGCGCGATCCCGATGTGCTCGCCATCAAAATGACGCTCTACCGCGTTGGCCGGAACTCACCCATTGTCAACGCTCTTCTCGAAGCTGCGGTCGAGTACGGGAAACAGGTTGCGGTGCTGGTTGAACTCAAAGCGCGTTTCGACGAGGAAAGCAACATCGAGTGGGCCCGCGCACTCGAACGGGAAGGCGTTCATGTGGTCTATGGGTTGCTCGGTCTGAAAGTGCATTCGAAGATTGCACTGGTTGTTCGCCGCGAAGGGGAGTCCATGCGGCGTTATGTACATCTCGCCACCGGAAACTATAACGCCACAACTGCGCGACTTTACACAGATCTCGGATTCCTTACGGCCGACGAGCAGATCGGCGCAGACGCGACCGATCTATTCAACTACCTCACTGGATACTCGGCCAAGAATGATTTCCGCAAGCTCTTAGTGGCACCCCTGAATTTGCGCAGGCGCTTTGAAGAACTGATTGCGCGCGAGATCGAGGCGCACAAAGCTCACGGCAACGGACACTTGATCTTCAAGATGAACGCGCTCGAGGACCAGCCCATGATCGAAGCGATCTATCGTGCGTCGCAAGCCGGAGTGAAGGTGGAACTACTGGTGCGCGGCCTTTGCTGCCTCCGTCCCGGACTTAAGGGCATCAGTGAAAACATCACGGTGACCAGTATTGTGGGCCGCTTTCTCGAGCACAGCCGAATTTACTATTTCTTCAACGCGGGTAACGAGGAAGTCTATCTTGGCAGCGCGGATCTGATGCCGCGCAATTTGAGCCGCCGCGTTGAAGTGGTGTTTCCCGTCGAGAATCCGCGTTATTTGCGGCGTCTGCGGGACGAAGTGCTGTCCACTTACTTGGCCGACAACACTAAGGCGCGAAGGCTGCGGAGTGACGGCTGCTATGAGCGTGTACAGACGACCGACGCACAGCACGCGCTCGATAGCCAGGCCGTGTTGCTTACACCTCGGTCGAAGTAGGTCGGTCCGGTGTGTTCGCCTTTAGAGCACCGAGGAGAAATCCAGTAACGATCCCGTGTGTGAGTGGCGAGAATCATATTGTAGCGACGTCACCTCTCAACCGTCTGTCAAAAATCTTCGGCAATCGTTGCCGCCCTACGAGGAGCTGGCGGTAGCACGCGACAGCTCAAAATACAGCTCCAGCGCTTCCTTCGGATTTGGTTACGCTTCGTCTTCGTTTTTGCCTTGACGGGCGATATCCAACTATAGGTATGCCCAGACACCCTGAAAGATGTTGAGCGTTTGCCGCATCCATCCTCAATTCAACCCGACTTTCCGCACAAGCTCCTGGAAACGAGGGTTGCTACGCAGTGGATCTGCTAACGGGTGAACTTTCACCCACTGCAGAATGGGAGATTGTTCTTTGTAGGCTCGCTCATAACCGGCCAAGGCCTGGTCATAATCGCCAAGGCTTAAGTACGGATTAACGAATGCACCTGCGGGAACATAGCCAGTCTTGCTGCGAAGCTTCAATTCGTCGATGATCCGAAGCGCATCCTGTCGCCGTCCAGCGTAGCCGTACGCCGCTGCGAGCATTTCGAGAGAACCGGCGCTACGCTGCGTCATGGATGCCGTCTTCTCGAGCTCGAGCGCGGCCTGCTCGGGCTGACCACCGGCAACGAGGACAAACCCCAAATACCAGTGAGCCGTTGCCAAATCGGGGCGTACAGCCACAATCCTTCGCAGTTCCCGGATAGCTTCGTCATAGCGCCGTGCGCAGTACAGCACCCATCCGCTTTCCACTGCGGAAACCCCGAGCGGGTCGAGGACTCGGCCGCGTCTCGCCCACTCGATCGCCTCCTGCGTACGACCCTGCGCGGCAAACCATTTCGCATATCCCATATGCGCTGGCGCACTGTTAGGTTCCAAGTCCAAGGCACACTTGTATTCCTTTTCTGCGCTAGTCCACTGCCAAAGCCACTGATATGCTCCTGCGATGAGCGCATGCGCCTCGGCGATATCCGGATCCAGTTCCAAAGCCTTTCGGGCTGCAGCTATTCGCCTCCGACAAGTTTCGGCAGGGGGAGCGCCGCCCATCAGGCTGCCCAGGTCGTAATATGTTCTTGCAATACCGACGTACGCAGGGGCAAACGAGGGCTCTCTGCGGATAGCTTCTTCAAAATATGCGCGACTCACTTCCAGCTCAGCCCTCGTGTTGCGTGGACCTAACTTGCCTTTGAGATACGTCTCGTACACTTCGGGCGAAACGTGGCGCGCCGCTGCGAGCCTGGCGTGTTCCCGCCCTGTGACTGTAACTTTGACCCTTTCGGCGATCGATTGTGCGACGTCGCTTTCCATCGCCAGGACGTCGCCCATCTCGCGGTCGTAGGTTTCCGACCAGAAGTGCTCGTCGCTCGCGCGAATTAATTGGGCCTGCACGCGAATATGGCTTCCCTCGCGTATCGCGGAACCTTCCACCAACGCATCGGCTCCTAGCGCTTTGGCAATCTCCGGCACAGACAATTTCGTGTCCTTGAAGTGCATCGACGATGTGCGGGAAATGACGCGCAGATCGTGAATACCGGCCAAGCGGCCAATCACTTCCTCTGTCATCCCATCGGCCAGATATTCCTGGCTGGGATCGCCAGAGAGGTTTTTCAGAGGTAATACGGCCAGGGACTTGATTGGGGGGTGCTCGGTCGCGCGAATACGGCGATAAGCTGCCAAGCTCGCCGCTAACAAAGCAATCGCGGCTGTCGCGGCGATTGCCAGGCGGAATGGCAGGCGCGTGAATCTGCCGGTCGATGGCAGTTGAATAAGAGCGACGGTGGGCGTCTGTTCGATAGTCTCTCGAGCGGGAAGGCTTTCTGTTTCGGCGGTCGCAGAGGCGAGAGTGGGAGCTTGACTGCTCTGCAAGGGAGCGATGAATCGGTAACCCCGCCGCGGAATGGTCTCGATATAACGCGGTTTATCCGAGGAATCGTTCAGTACCTCACGGATGCGCGCTACGGCGTTGTTCAGGCCGTGATCGAAGTCGACGAATGTGTTGGCGGACCAGAGCCTAGAATGTAGTTCCTCGCGAGCGACCACCTCGCCGGCCCGCTCCACTAGCACAGCCAGAACCTGGAGCGGCTGGCCCGTAAGCCTCAGCCGAACACCGTTTTTCCGGAGCTCCGCTAATTGGATGTTCAGGGAATACGCGCCGAAGCGATGCACAACCGAATCCCGACCTGCCTCGGCCATGATTTCCTGAGAGCTTATCACAGGGGTGACGGGCTTCGGACAGACGCCGAAGACGAGCGGCATAAGTAACTTAGCATGTGATGTACTTCGGAGCTGAAAAGGAGATCGCCAGGATTGAACCGTCGGACCGGGAAAACGGAAGATTGCTGCTAGCCGTTCTAAGCGCGGCAGGAGAGGACAAAATGCAACATTTCCGAATTTCGATGTGGAGCGCCGCGGTAGTACTTACTTGTACAACCGGGAGCGCGCAAAACGTTATCACCGACTGGGATACCATAGCGTCCACAACAATTGTGACCAATGCCGGGACGCCTCCGGGAGCGGCTGGCGTCTGGTTCGCCTACACGAGCATAGCCGTTTATGATGCCGTCAACGCTGTACAGGGTCACCCGTTTCAAGACTTCTACTTCAGAGGATTGGCGCCTCGCTCCGCTTCGGCTCAGGCCGCTGCCGTTGCCGCTGCTCATCGAGTTCTGGTGCACTATTTCCCGGCCCAGCAGCCTGACCTCGATGCGCAATTCTCCATCTCATTACAGGCGCTACCTGGTGATCCGCGCAGCAAATCGGAAGGCATAGGCATAGGTGAAGCCGCCGCGACGGCGCTGATCGAAGCGCGCAGCGATGACGGGCTCAATGCGGATGTTCCATACACTCCGGGCAGTGGCCCTGGTATTTGGCAGCCGACGCCGCCAAACTTTTCGCCGGCTGTGACCCCGTGGCTCGGCAAAATGCGCCCGTTCACGATGCGCAGTGCTGACCAGTTTCTGCCCGAGGGCCCGACGCCGTTATCTAGCGAAGAGTGGGTCGCTGACTATAACCTCACCCGCCTCTACGGCGGTGCTGATAGTACTCTACGCACTGCTGCGCAAACGGAGATCGCACTGTTCTGGGTGGTGAACACCGCTGGCCAGTATAGCGGTGGGTTTAATGATCTTGTCCGACACTATAACCTCGACCTGATGAACGCGGCGCGGCTTCAGGCAATTTTCTGGAGCGGTTATGCCGATGCCGCCATCGGTTGTTTTAATGCGAAATATACCTTCAGTTTCTGGCGGCCGGTCACAGCGATCCAAGCCGGTGGAGGTAACACCGAACTTACGGCTGATCCATCTTGGACGTCCTTGGGTGTGACGCCTGCTCATCCCGAGTACCCAGCCGCGCATGCGTGCCTGACGAGCAGCGTTTCGCATTCAGTCGAGGCCTTCTTCGGGACGCCCAAAGTACACGTCACGGTAACCGCCGATGGCTTCAGCGATGGCGTTCACACGCATACCTTCGAAGATACGCGTGACTGGCTGAACGAAGTTTACTGGGCGCGAATGTTCGCTGGTTTTCATTTCAGCCATTCGCTGCAGGACGGCGAAGAACTCGGCCGGCAAGTTGCAGCTCACCTGGTCGGAAACTATTTCCGTCCTGAGCGCGGCGGCAATCACTAGACGCCTTGCCCGGAGAGCCCGCTTCCGTAAAGTGAACCGGTACCGGAACAGTCGGACCGGCGACGAGAGCGGCGCTTTTCGGAAGTTGTGGGAAGTTCCATGCGCTTCTTTCGTGCAATGATTCCTTACACGTAATAGCTGCACTCGACCCAGATGCGAGATGGATCACATCGAAACGTCGGAAATCCGCTCTTGAGCACGAGCCCCCGAAGTCTGCACCAGAATAGTCGAACGCATCACCGAACTCGATGAGCGTGTTGAGAGACATGAGTAAGCCGCAAAGATTTTCGCGGCGGCCGTCGTCCATGAGGCTTCAACGGCGAAAAGTGCTCCACCGGGCGAAAGGCTTCGTCTTAATCCTGGAGGAAGACCTTGATAAGCAGGGCGGGACGACCCATGCCTCGAGTATGCCTCAAAACAATTCTACTTAAAACGGTTTTAGAAATTGTCTAGGCAGTCAGAGATCTAGGCCACGATTCGACCAGCAAGTCTGACGCCTATCCAATTGTTGGTAATTTCAACAATGACGGAAAGTTGGACTTCGTCACGGGGATGTTTATCCCCTTCAAGCCACTCCCGGGAGCATCTCTGTGCTTTTTCAGCCGTGAGTAAGGCGGAAAACAGGGCGAGATTGGGAAGATACTATCCCGGAAGCTTCGGTTCTTGCGGCCAGTCTGTTGGCGTACCCTCAAACAAAAACGCGCAGTTCTCGAGGCGCCGCTCGCCGTCATGCACGGCGAATTTCTTCATCCCTGCTCCGGCGCCACTCCACAGAGAGACGCCGGCATATGCACCGTCTTTGCGCAGCACGTAGTATGTCATCGATATGAAGCGCAATTGGTTCCGGTCGTCGTTGTGAAATCGCGCAATGCGCTTCAGCGCGTCCATTCCGGCCTCGAGAGGCGTCATACCCTTGCGCAGATTTTCGACAACAGTGTGTGCTCCGGCGACCTTGATGTTCTCCTCGCCGCTGCCGGTCGCTCCGGCTGAACCTACATCGGGATCGGTGTAGCATCCCGCTCCGATGACGGGGGAGTCCCCGAGACGTCCTGGTATCTTCCAAGCCAAGCCGCTGGTGGTAGTTACGCCGGATATCTCACCCTTTGCATTTACGGCCGAACAGTGAATCGTGCCTGTCGGCGGGTGGAGCACCTTGGCAACCGCCTCGCGCCGTAAGTCCTCGGGAATGCCGATGCGCCCGGCCACTTCCACCAACCGCTCAAACCGGCGTTGCGAATGCGGTGTCGACCCGCTATCCGGAGCTTTCCAACCTGGAGCACCCACGCCCGGACCCCACCAATCCTCGTTGGAGTGTGTCTCGCGCCACAGCATCCACACCTTTCGGGAATGTTCCGTCAACAAGTTCTCGCGTGGAAATCCCATCGCCACTGCGAACCGCTGCGCGCCTTCGCCGACCAGCATCACGTGACCGGTATGCTCCATAACGGCCTTAGCCAGCGACGAAACATTCTTGATCTCGCGGACACCGCCGACCGATCCCGCGCGATGCGTCGGCCCGTGCATGCAGCATGCGTCCAGCTCAACCACACCTTCTTCGTTCGGCAGGCCGCCTAATCCCACGCTGTCGTCATTGGGATCATTCTCCGGCCCCTGTACCACGCGCAGCGCGGCATCGAGCGTGTCTTCACCGTTGCTTAAGGCGCGAAACGCTGGATCCAGGTACTCATATCCGTTCGCGGCGCAGATGATAACCGGCCGCTTCGCCGTTTGCGCAGCCGTATCACGCTCTAGAGCAACCGTCGATAAAGCAGCGCCAGTCGCGAAAAATCCACGTCGAGAGATACGAGACAAGCAAACCTCCAGTCCGCCTCAGTTAAGAAACAGAGAACTCAAACGGATAGCACGAGAGCCATCCTGCTCGCAACTTGCAAATAGTTCAGCTGAGCAATCGGAGAGTCAAGGAGCACGAATTCAAGATCGCTCAACCCGTATTCTTTTCGAGCAGCGCGAGTCTGGTCGCGTGTTCCGACTGGACGTGGTAAAAGTTTTTAAGGTCGGTCTGCATCATCTCCAAATGAGACTCGATGCGATCGAAACGTGCATCTATCGATCGCTCGAGGGAAGCGAACCGATTTTCGATCGAAGCGAAGCGACTGTCGATCGAAGCGAAGCGACTGTCTACCGAAGCAAAGCGATTGTCAATCGCTGTAAAGCCGCGGTAATTCAGGAGTAAGGCAGTAATTGGCACCAGAACTGCCCCAGTAGCCGCGCAAAGTGCTGTCACTCCGGCGAAAATCATTTGAGGAGTCCAGTCAACAACCATCAGCGTTCCTTGAATAATAATAGCCGCTTAATCCGCCGCTCGCCCAAACTGATTCAGCAGAAAGTCCTCGTCGATCTCTTTACGCCCTGCGTATCCTTCATGCACGCCGTGCCACCACGCCAGATCGTCTTCACCCAGCTTCCAGCAAAGATACACCTCGTCGCCACGGAACATCGTAGGGAAGTCGATCAACCCCATATCGAGATCCTTCACAAGCACACCCATTTCTCCGATCTGTTCGACCGCAGATTTCAGCCGCTCCCCGCTGCTTACCTGCTCATCACGAAACGCGGTAAACGCGGACCGATCAACCACCACGCCTCCCAGCAGCATGATGCGCCGCACGAACTCCTGCGCGCGCTGCTCGGCCAGCTCGAACGCCGCTTTGCTGTCAACCGCTTGTTGCACCAACGTTCGAACGAGCGCCAAATAATCCCGCGCTTCGGCAAGTGTAAAAAACCGGGGCATTCCTTCTGGCAAGTGTAAATTAGACTTCGACCAACGCAGCCTGGGGCGCGTAGTGCGTCTCGACATAGCGGTCCAACATCGCGATGAACTCTTGAACGATGTGATCGCCGCGCAGAGTTTTCACCAGCTTGCCATCAACATAAACTGGCGCCACCGGTTCTTCGAACGTACCCGGTAGGGAAATCCCCAGATGCGCATGCTTCGACTCTCCTGGCCCGTTCACGATGCAGCCCATCACCGCCACCTTCATTTCTTCCACGCCCGCGTACTGCTCTTTCCAGAGCGGCATTTGCTCGCGCAGGTAGCACTGAATCTGATCCGCCATCTCCTGGAAGAATGTGCTGGTCGTTCGCCCGCACCCGGGGCACGCTGTCACTTGCGGAGTAAAACTGCGGATCCCCATCGATTGCAGAATCTGCTGCGATACCGTGACCTCTTCGGTGCGATCTCCATTGGGCATCGGCGTAAGCGAAGCGCGAATCGTGTCGCCGATTCCTTGCTGCAGAAGTATGGAAAGCGCTGCCGTTGTGGCGACAATACCCTTAGCCCCAAGGCCCGCTTCGGTTAATCCCAAGTGCAGGGGGTAATCGCATTGCGCCGCAAGCAGAAGGTACACATCAATTAAGTCCTGTACGCCGCTCACCTTCGCACTTAGAATGATGCGATCATGCGGCAGACCGTAGCGCTCCGCAGCCTCGGCGGACAGCAGAGCACTCGCCACAATGGCGTCAATCGTCACATCGCGCGCATCTTTGGGCTCCGGAGAACGCGAGTTCTCATCCATCATCCGAGTGAGAAGGACTTGATCGAGCGAACCCCAGTTCACGCCAATCCGAACTGGCCTGCGATATTCGATCGCCGCCTCGATCATCGTGCGGAAATTATCATCGTGTTTTTTTCCGATGTTGACATTGCCGGGATTGATCCGGTATTTCGCCAATGCTCGCGCGCATGCCGGATACTTCTTCAGCAGGATGTGCCCGTTGTAATGGAAGTCTCCAACCAGCGGAACGGAAACACCATAGAGTTTGAGCGTATCAGCGATCTTCGGAACTGCGGCCGCCGCTTCTTCCGTGTTCACTGTGACGCGCACCAACTCAGAACCGGCTTTGTGCAGCGCTATGACCTGGTTCACCGTTCCGGTGACATCCGCGGTGTCGGTGTTCGTCATGGACTGAACCACAATCGGGTGTTCCGCGCCAACCTTCACGCCACCGACATCCACAGACACGGCTCTACGCCGCCGAATCACTGCCATGCTTGGGTCCTCACTTGGAAACCTTCAGTGTAGCGTTCCGGTTATGACAGGATAGTCGAACATGACTGTCTTGCGCACCGCTCTACTTCTCACCGCTGTTTGGATCTGCGCCGCAGCCGAAAACGCCACGCAGCCACCCAAGCTTCGACTCGCCGAAGTGCAGAGCGTCGCGCCCACGCGTTACCGCGCGGATCTTTCTTTGAGTCCTGCAAAAGACGATTTCACCGGCACGATCACGATCGACCTTGACGTTAAAAAGCCGCTCCGGACGCTGTGGCTGAATGCCAACCAGATCCAAGTCACGGATGCAAAGCTGACGTCCGGAGGCAAGCAACTCACCGCTACCACGATTCCCGCCGGAAACGATTTCGCCGGTTTCTCTTTTCCTACAGACGTGAGTGAGGGATCTGCCCAGATCGTAATTGAGTATTCCGGAACGATTCGCCACGGGTCGAGCGCAGGCGCGTTCAGCATGGAAGACAGCGGCAATCGCTACATCTTTACCCAATTCGAGTCGACCGATGCCCGGGACGTGTTTCCCTGTTTCGACGAGCCTTCCTATAAAGTGCCCTGGCAGCTAATTCTTCACGTTCCGTCTGGCGACAAAGCCATCAATAACGCGCCGATCGCGAACGAGTCCACCAAGAATGGAACGACCACTTATACGTTCAAGGAAACCAAGCCGCTTCCCAGTTACTTAGTGGCTTTCGCGGTTGGCCCGTTCGAATTCGTCGATGCAGGCACGGCGGGGCGTAACCACATCCCGGTCCGTATTGTCACGCCCAAAGGAAAAGCAAATGAAGCAAAGTATGCGGCTGAAGTATCGGCCACGGTGCTAGCCCGGCTTGAAGATTACTTTGGTGTGCCATATCCGTACGAGAAATCCGATCAGGTCGCTGTCCCCGTTACCTTCGGCTTTGGCGCCATGGAAAACGCCGGGATGGTGACCTATGCGCAGACTTTGATTCTCGCGCGTCCGGAATCCGACACCATCCAGCGGCAGCGCGGTTACGCCTCCGTCGCGGCGCACGAGCTCGCTCATCAGTGGTTCGGCGACTTAGTGACGACGGCTTGGTGGAACGATATTTGGCTTAATGAAGCGTTTGCCACGTGGATGCAGCAAAAGCTCATCGCTGAGTGGAAACCGGAATGGAATACGCGTGTCTCTCAAGTAAACCGCAAGTTGGGAGCCGAGAACGAAGACAGCCTGATCTCCGCCCGCAAGATTCGTCAGGAGATCGAATCAAAGGACGACATCAGCAACGCATTTGACGGCATCACCTACGTCAAAGGCGCAGCCGTCATTGGCATGTTTGAAAGCTGGATCGGTCCGCAGGATTTTCAGAAAGGCATTCGCGGTTACATGAAGCAGTACGCGTTCAAGAACGCGACTGCCGGCGACTTTCTGGATTCCCTGAGTTCCGCCAGTAAGAGAGACGTCACGCAGGCCTTCTCAACTTTCCTGAACCAGCCAGGTGTTCCTCTGTTAACGGTTACGCTCGATTGCAAGCAGGGCCGGCCGGCGCTTCATCTCGAACAGCAGCGCTCATTGCCGCTCGGTTCGAAAGGCACCGGCAACGAGCAATGGAGCATCCCGGTTTGCGTGCGGTACCCGAACGACGGGAGTCCGCGAAGCGAATGCAAACTAATCGGAAATCGCATCGAAGATTGGACGCTCGATACAAAGACTTGCCCGGCGTGGGTGCAAGCGAATAGTCGGGCTGCCGGCTATTACCGCGTGAACTATCAGGGAACACTGTTAGCCGATCTCACCAAAGGCGATGTCAAGCAGCGCTTGTCTGCCGCGGAACGTGTTGACCTGATGGGGAACGCCGAGGCGCTCTCCGCTGAAGGTAAGTTTCCGGCCGCGGATGCGCTTTCACTGGTCGAGACCTTTCACGCGGATCCCGAACGTCAGGTCGTGCAAACCGCGCTCGCGATCGCACTTGCACCGCGCGAATATATGGTGCCACCCAATCTGCTGCCTAACTATCAGCGCTTCCTTCTTAGAAACTTCCAAGGCCGCGCTCACGAGCTCGGTTGGATTCCGAAAGCCGGTGAATCGGAGGAGATGAAACTACTCCGGCCCGAGTTGTTGCGGGTGGTTGCAACTTACGGAGGCGACCAGGAACTTGCCGCCCAAGCCAAAGATCTCACGCCAAAATGGTTCGAGAACCGCGCAGCGATTAGTCCCGAGATGACCGCCGCCGTGCTCGAAACCGCGGCTTACTATGGCGATAAGTCACTTTGGGACCACTCACTCGCCGAGTATAAGAAATCAAAGGATCGGCAGGAGCAACAACGCATTCGTGCCGCCATGGGTTCGTTCCGCGATCGCGCCTCAATCGAGGCCGGCTTTGACGCGGTACTCTCGGGTGAGATCCCATTCATCGAAGGCGCACAACTGCTGTTCGCCGGGCAAGGGGAACAAGCAACGCGTGCCCTCGCATTCGATTTCCTCAAGACGCATTTCGACGAGATCTCGAAGAAGCGTCCACAGGGCGGCGGATTCGATTTTGGCGCGCGGCTGCCCGCGGTCGGAGCATCCTATTGCGACACGAACCGGAAACAGGAGCTTCAGACGTTCTTCCAAAGCCGCATCGCGCAGTTCACGGGAGGTCCCCGCTCACTCGCCCAAACGCTCGAGCGGATTGATGTGTGCATCGCGCAAAAGGCCGCTCAGGAGCCGAGCGTGATCGCGTTTTTGCAAAAGTACTGACTCCGCGCGCGAAAGATTCTGCAAACGAAATTCACGCAGCTTCGTATGTGGAGAAGAGATCTGCATGCGCGACCTGCTCAACACGTTCCGCTACATGTGGCGGCAGTCCCGGATGTCGCCCGTGTTCACGGCGACCGCCGTCTTGACCTTGGCTCTCGGTATCGGCGGAACCACCGCGATCTTCACCATCATTCACGAGATCATGCTTCGTTCGCTTCCTGTTTCCGATCCCGCGCGTCTTTACCGGATCGGGGAGGGCGACGATTGCTGCGTGGAGGGCGGTCCGCAAGATCGCTGGGGCATGTTTTCGTTTCCTCTTTTCGAGCGCTTGAAAGCGAGCACGCCGGAGTTTGATGAAGTCATTGGGTTTCAAGCTGGAGCTTGGAGAGTAAGCGTGCGGCGCGAAGGACGCGCCATGTCTGCTAAGCCGCTCGCCACGGAGTTTGTGACAGGTAACTACTTCTCTACTCTCGGAGTCAGGGCTTTCGGCGGCCGCGTGTTCTCTAAGGAGGAAGATACGGCCGCGGCGGCGCCCGTCGCTGTGATGAGTCATCGCGCCTGGCAACTCGAGTATGGCGCGGATCCTTCCGTCGTGGGTGGCACGTTCGTCGTAGAAGGACACCCACTGACTATTATCGGGATCACTCCGCCTGGATTCTTTGGAGAGACCGTGCGGCCCGACCCGCCGGATCTTTGGATCCCGATGCAAAAGGAGCCAACGATTCATGGCGAGGGCACGCTGCTGCGGCAGTCTTCAGGAGCTTGGCTGCGTGCGATCGGCCGCTTGCGCCCGGGAGCTTCCACCGACGGTATAGCGCCCAGGCTGACCGGCGTCCTGCAGCAGTGGATGCTGCACGAATCCGGCTATCCACCCAACTGGATGGCGGACATCAAGCGTGTGCTCCCACGTCAAATCATCAACGTCGTGCCTGCGGGCGCAGGCGTGGCCGTGATGAAAGAGCAATACGGCCGGAGTCTGCAAATTCTGCTCGCAGTTTGCGGCGCCGTGCTCCTGATCGCCTGCGCCAACGTAGCCAATCTGCTGCTCGCGCGCGCAATGGCACGGCGTGGACAAACCGCGCTGCGTCTGGCTGTCGGTGCTGGCCGCCGGCAGATCATCGGTCAGGCACTGATTGAAGCCTTGCTGCTGGCTATCGCCGGTGGAATCGCTGGTCTCGCCGTGTCGATTCTGGGCAGCCGTCTGCTGCTTGCCCTAGCCTTTCGAAGCAGCCGTTTTCTTCCGATCAGCACGCTTCCTTCGCCGCTCGTGCTCCTGTTCACCTTCGCTGTCGCCCTATTGACCGGCATCCTGTTCGGCACAGCTCCCGCTTGGTTCGCGACACGCACAGATCCAGTGGAAGCGCTCCGCGGGGCAGGGCGTAGCACGCGCGATCACGGTTCGTTCGCGCGCAAAGCGCTGATGGTTGTACAAGTGACTCTTTCTGTCGTCCTCGTTGCAGCCGCTACCATGCTCGCGCGCAGCCTCAGCAAACTGGAGAATCAGAATTTCGGATTCCTCACGGACGGACGCGTGGAGGTCTCGCTCAACCATCCGCCCCCTTCTTATACCGAGCCGCGGCTGCGAACGCTTTATCGTCAAATTGAAGACGGTCTGAAGCGAGTGCCTGGAGTGACAGGAGCCGCCCTCGCTTTATACAACCCACTTACCGATAATTGGGGTGAGCTGATTCTGGTGGCTGGCCATCCGGCTCCAAAAACGAGTGAAAACCAGGGCTCGTCCTGGGACCGCGTGAGCGCCCACTATCTTCAGAACCTGGGCGTTAGCTTGCGCCGCGGCCGGTTCTTTACCGCCGGGGACAACGAGAACACAGATCCCGTTGCCATTGTGAACGAAGCATTTGTGAAGCGTTTCTTCAAATCGCAAGAGGATCCGCTGGGCCAGCACTTCGGACTCGACATGCCGCAGTACGCCAACACGTTTCGCATCGTCGGCGTCATACGCGACGCAAGATTTGCCGGCTTCGGCATGCGCCAGCCGCCTCGTCCCATGTTCTTTGTTCCGCTCGCGCAAAACATCCCGTACCCGGACCCCATGATGCAGAGGATC
>JAVHMZ010290234.1:0-20396 GCA_034782995.1 Amazona versicolor
GCCCCGAGGCGCACCTGCCGGTAAAGACGCGGAACAGTCTCAGTGTTGTGATTCAGCACATCGGGATGCGCGTTCATCACCCGATCCATAGCCTCATGCGACCCCTGAAAGTCAGGTACCAGCACCTCCACCTTGCAGCCCGGTATGCGGCTCCGAATGGAGTCAATGGTCATCGCAAAAAGCTCAGCGCCGCCATCCTTGCGATCGTCGCGATTCACGCTGGTAATCACGGCGTAGCGAAGTCCCAACACAGCGCAAGCCTCGGCCACTCGCCGGGGCTCGTCATAGTCCACCTCGAGAGGAGCACCCTTTCCAACAGCACAGAACCCACAGCGGCGTGTGCACACATTACCGAGAATCATGAACGTCGCCGTTCGCCGATTCCAGCACTCGCCGACATTGGGGCAGGCGGCACTCTCGCATACGGTGTGCAGCTTAAGCTGCGTTACCAGCTCTTTCAGTTCCCGATAATTTGACCCCACGGGAGCCGGGGCGCGCATCCAGGAAGGACGCGGAATTGGAGTGGAACGCCCCTGTAAGACGGGGGCTTTAGGCTCCTCCGTAATATGAACCAGCACTCTATTCCAGTCTAACCTCGGCCACCGGGGGACGCTCTGTCTGTATCAGAACAATGCCGCCCAGAATCAGTGTTCCACCCACCACCGCGCCCCGAGTCAGCTCTTCTGTCCCTGCCAGCACGGAAGCCACCAAGGCAAACACCGGTTCGACCGAAAATATCAAAGCCGCACGCGTGCTACTGGTGAACTGCTGCGCCCAGGTTTGAATCAAGAACGCGAGCGCGGTACCCGCCACCGCCATGAAGCCGATAGCAAGCAGAAGCGGTCCGCTCCAGTGCACTCGCGGCGGCTCCAGCCGGAGACCTGCACCGCTCACGAGCGCGACGGCTGCTATCTGTCCGAACGCGAGCCCGCCTGCGGGTTCCAATTTCGAAAGAACTCCCAGACTGAGAATGTGGCAGGCAAACATGGCGGCGCAACCCAGTGTCAGTGCGTCGCCGAAATTGAACCGAAGGTGCCCGTCAAGCGCCGGAAACGAAAGCAGACTCATACCCACGAAGGCCAGCAAAATACCCCAGGTTTCGCGCGAAGAAGGCATCTGCCGTTTAAAGATCGCCAGCAGCACGGGGACGAGCGGGATGTAAAGTCCAGTGATAAATCCGGAGTTCCCGGGTGTGGTGAATAGCAGCCCGTACGTTTGAAAAATATAGCCGGCAGCGAGAAGAACTCCGACCAGAGATCCCCAAGCGACGCTGCGCAGCCTTCTGCCGGCTGGCACGCGTATCAGCAGAGGAAACATGCAAACCGCTGCCACTGAAAATCGCAGGCTGAGCAGATAGAGCGTGGTGATTTCCCGCAGCGATTGCTTCATCACCACAAAGCCGACGCCCCACACCAGAGCCACCAGGGCCAACAACGCGTCGGCCTTCCACTGAGCTGGCCGCGACACTATCGGCCGGGTTCAGGTACGAGCGCGCTTAACAGCAGAAGCAATCGTTGCAAGCCAAGCTCACGGCCTTCGGGCGAGTACCATTCGAGCGGAGTATGCGCCCCACCGCCATTGCCCCCGGTGCCAATCGAGACAGCCGGCAGACCAAGCGAGAGCGGCACGTTGGCGTCGGTCGAGGCGCAGTCGATTCGAGAGCGCACGCTCAGATGTTGGTCGACGGCGAGCAGTGTGCGCAGCAGAGCGGAATCCGGATGCAGACGGCCGCCAGGACGACTGCCCAGATCTCGTACACGCGCCGTCATCCGCGTCGTCCGAGGTAGGCGCGTACTGCCGTTTTCCTTCTCTAGTGCGCGCTCCACCGCCAAGTTCAAACGCTGGGTTAGGTCGCCCAAAACTCCGCTGTCCTCCGACCGCAGGTCAAGCTTCGCGCGCGCCTCCGCTGGAATCGAGTTAATGCTGGCACCGGCCTCGAGAATGCCGAAATTGAACGAAAAGCGCGGGGCGGCGGGCAGCTCCTCCGTTGCTGCGCTGAAGTAGGAGATAGCGTTGGCCAAGGCGTGACTCGGATTCGGAATGCCTGAGTCGTTCCAGCTATGCCCCCCGGGCCCTTGAAACAGAACCTCGAAGCGCTGGCTGCCGAGCGCCTGCGCGGTAATGTGATCGATCGAGGGGCCGTCGAGCACGATAAATCCCGCCACACTGCGAAGTCGAGCCGGCTGGCGACACAAATACCGCATGCCGCTCAGATTCCCCTCACCCTCCTCGCCTACATTTGCCACCAGCGTGATCGAATGCCGTAAACGATCAAAGCCCTGGACCGAGACCAGCAGCCTCGATAAAGTCAGTAGGGCCGCCAGTCCGGCGCCGTTATCGGAAACTCCAGGTCCAAGAAGCCGTCCGTCCGGGGCAAGCACGACATCGTCCTGGCGCTTCGGCGCAAACACCGTGTCCAAGTGCGCTGAGATCACCAGGGGCCGCATCTCGTCGCCGGCGCCGAAATTTGCCACCACATTCCCGGCGCGGTCGAGCGCCGCCGACCAGCCATCCCGCCCGATCCTGTCCCGCACAAAGGCAGCCCGTTCGGCTTCAAAGAAGGTGGGCGCAGGAATTCGACACAGTTCCAAATGCGCTTCGTTGATCCACGACCGCTCCCGCACCAGCCAGCGGTGGGCCTCCATCACTTCGGGGGAACCCGCCTTCTCCAGCACGCGCGTCATCTGCGGCGGCGAGACCCTGGGAGGGATAGCAAGATACTTGAGTGAGGTAGCCAAATGCGTCCGGAATATCCAGTGTAACGGCCAGGCCGATGCGCCAAATCGGCGGCTATACTGTAGGTAGTTTCCCGGGAAAGCGCTGTTTTGATGCAAACTTATCTGAAGTTCGGGTCGTTAACGGTCCTGATTGTCGGTTCGCTCGTTTGGCTCGCGCTGGGCGGGATCAAAGAGACGAAAACCTATTACAAGACCATCCCGGAGCTTTCTCAAATGGGGCTGGCTGCTCAAAAGCAGCGATTGCGAGTAGGTGGGGATGTAAAGCCCGGCACCATTGTCCGCAACGGGCCGCGTACCACGTTCAGCCTGCACCAGGGCGAACAGGTGTTGAGCGTCGTTTACACCGGCTCCGATCCGCTTCCCGACACGTTCAAAGATAATTCGCAAGCGCTGGCAGAGGGTCGGCTTGGCCCGGATGGTGTCTTTGAAGCATCCAAGATCCAGGCAAAATGTGCTTCGAAATATGAAGCAAAACCGCCGGGAGCGGCTGCGACACATCAAAACTCCAGAGCGAGCGTCGGCTCCTAACTAATATGGAAAACCTGGGTGCGCTTGCGATTCTGCTGGCGTTCTGTTTATCGATCTTTGCCCTTACTGGGTCGTTGATTGGCAAGTATGCGCGGCGCCCGTTCCTCACCGTCAGTGCGGAGCGTACTGTCTATGCCGTCTGGTTTCTTCTAACGGCCGCATCGGCCATTCTCGTCGGTCTGCTTATCAGCGGCGACTATCGGCTGGCGTATGTGCAGGCGCACTCAAACCGCGCCATGCCGGCTGTCTATAAGTTCACAGCGTGGTGGGGTGGTCAGGAAGGATCCTTGCTGCTGTGGAGCTGGCTGCTGTCAGGGTATTCGGCCCTGCTGGTTTGGACCAATCGCCGCAAATTCAGAGCCATGATGCCACTCGTCATCAGCATCATGATGAGCACGGTCGCGTTCTTTTCGGGAATGATCAGTTTTGTGGCCAGCCCGTTTAAAGTTCTGATGGTGGGCAAGGGCATCATCGACGCCACAGACGGCAACGGCTTGAGTCCCTTGCTGCAGTGGTGGACGATGGCCATCCATCCGCCGTTTCTCTACCTTGGTTACGTCGGCTTCACTGTGCCGTTCGCCTTCGCGATGGCGTCGCTACTGACGCGTCAACCGGGCGAAGGCTGGATCCACACCACACGCCGTTGGGCTATTGTCACCTGGCTGTTTCAAAGCACCGGCATTTTGCTGGGAATGGGCTGGGCTTATACGGTGCTTGGCTGGGGCGGCTACTGGGGATGGGATCCTGTCGAAAATGCTTCCCTGATGCCCTGGATCACAGCGACAGCATTTCTACATTCCGTGATGATGCAGGAGAAGAAGGGAATGATGAAGGTCTGGAACATGGTGTTGGTCTCCGCCACCTTCCTGCTCAGCATTCTCGGTACAACGCTTACCCGTACAGGCCTTGTTTCCTCGGTCCATGCCTTCGCGCAATCGCCCGTCAAGCCGTACTTCATGACCTTCCTGATTGCGGCAACCGTGCTTACCGCAACTGCCATCATTTTCAATTTGCCCTATCTGAAAAGCGAGGCAAAGCTCGAGAGTGTTGTGTCCCGCGAATCCAGTTTTTTGTTCAACAATCTAATTTTGTTGGCCAGTTGTTTCGCGGTGCTTTGGGGCACGCTGTTCCCGGTCATCATGGAAGCGTTAACCGGAGAAAAAGAGACCATCGACGCGCCCTATTACAACCGGGTCAACATTCCGATCGCGTTGTTTTTGCTGTTCCTGACGGGAGTGGGCCCGCTGATCGCGTGGCGGCGGAGTTCCCTCGGCAGTCTCCGAAAGGCTTTCTTTCTACCGTCCATTGTAGGGGTGTTGGTCGCCGCTGCGGTATTGATGGCCGGCGTACACGATCCGGCGCCAGCCATATCCTTCGCTCTTTGCGCCTTCGTCATGTCCTCCATCCTGCTTGAGTTCTGGAAGGGATCGCGTGCCATCCAGGCAAAAGAAAAAATCGCTTTACCCCGCGCAATCTATGAACTAACCTTCCGCAACACCCGGCGTTATGGCGGCTACCTGGTCCATATGGGCATCGTGGTGATGTTCATCGGCTTCACGGGCAGCGCATTCAACTTGCACGAGACGCGCAGCCTGGGCTTGGGCGAAACGTTACGCTTCGGCCACTACGGTTGGAAGCTGTTGGGAGTCAATAGCGGGGATCGAGGCGATTATCAATTTAGTCAGGCCCAGATCCAGATCTCGCGTGACGGTGCGGTGATCGACCAGGTCAGTCCGGAAATCCGCCTCTATCGTTCCAGCCAGCAGCAGAATTCTATCGTCGGCATACGCCGAAGCCTGCAAGAGGATTTGTACGCCAAT
This sequence comes from Amazona versicolor, assembly GCA_034782995.1. Taxonomy (NCBI): domain Eukaryota; kingdom Metazoa; phylum Chordata; class Aves; order Psittaciformes; family Psittacidae; genus Amazona; species Amazona versicolor. The sequence goes on from JAVHMZ010290234.1 coordinate 5,087, forward strand.
TTCTCCGGGTTGACACCGGATTCGAGCAAGGCGACTTTCCAGCTTTACGTTTTCCCGCTGGTCTCTTGCATTTGGCTGGGCTATTGGGTGCTCTTGATCGGCACTCTGATTTGCCTGGTGCCGGGCAAAGTACGCTTGCAATACGCACGCACGGAGGTAATCGGCATTGCTGCAACCGCACCCGTTTCCGTCTCTCAGGCTTAGCGGCTCGCGCCGGCTCTCCGCCCTCTTGCTGCTGACCTTCGGGAGCTTGGGAGCGGCATGGGCCCAGGAGCAGGCAGTCGACCCCAGCTCCTACTTGACTCCCGGTGTTGCGCGTGTTGGTGACCGCTTGGCTTGCCGTTGCGGCGGCTGCCGTAACACGGTGGGTAATTGTCCGATGATTCGCTGCGGTTCTGCTGACCCCAAGCGCCAACGCATCGCGGCCCTGCAGGCCTCCGGCATGAACGACGATGCCATCATCTCTCGGTTTGTTCAGGAAGAAGGAGCCGTCTCACTCTCCTCGCCGCCCGTGGGCAGCTTGGGCGGCATCGTCACCTGGACTATGCCCGGCATCGCGCTGCTCGTGGGCCTGCTCATCTATTTGCGGTTCATTCGCAGCCATCGTTCCGCCGCTCCCGCCGGCATAAGCGAACATGAGCGAGCGGCAATGGAGCGCTTTCACGCACAGATCGACCGGGATTTTGAGGATCAGCCGCGGTGATTGCGTCAGCAGCGGCGATCCTTGCTGCGGCAGCATTTTTCTGGATTCTGTTTATCCGCCGGGAGGACATTCCCGAGCCCGTTCCGGTTTCGCCCGTCCAGCATCTAGAGGATCGCAAGCAGGCAATTTACGAGAGCTTGCGCGATCTGCAATTCGAATTTCGGCTCGGCAAACTTTCTGACGAAGACTACAAAAGCAGTAAGCTTGCCTTGCAACGGGAGTTGGCCCTGGTCTTAGCTGAAACCGAAGATACGCTCAAGCGTCTGGGTTTGACGCCCGTGCGAGTCGGAGCGAAGGTGCCCGGTCCCACCTCGAAGCCGTCCACCAAGCGGTCCGGCGCCACCCTCTGCCCGCACTGCGGAGCATCGTTCCCGCAGTCGCTGCGATTTTGCGGCCAATGTGGAAAGGCTATTGCATGAGGCTTGTGGCTCTCGCTCTGATCGCCTTACCTGCTCTTGCGGCCATCGATGGAACGGTGGTGAACAAAACTTCCGGCATGCCTGCCGCGAATACGTCAGTGGCTTTGATCCGTCCCGGGCAGAACGGCATGGCTCCGGTCGGTTCGACGACGACGGACGCCACTGGCCATTTCCATTTCGATAATGCGGCGCCTGTAGGTGGGCCACAACTGCTGCAAGCCGTGGCAAACGGAGTGAACTATAACCTCTTGCTCACGCCAAACATGCCGACCGGGAACGTAGAGTTGCCTATCTACGATGCCACTCCATCGCCTTCGTCGGTCAAGGTTGTGGAGCGCATGCTGATCTTCGAGCCGAACACCGCTCAGATCCGCATGAATGAGACCGTCATTCTCCGCAACAACGCCAACCGTACCTTCCACAATGCCCAAGGCGGCGATTTCCTCTTCTATGTGCCTCCTGCCGCGAATGGCCAAGTGAAGGTGATGGCCCAGGGTCCCAGTGGAATGGCGCTGCCGCGTGCCGCGGAGCGAACTTCTGTTGCGGATATCTATAAATTGAATTTTCCGGTGAAACCGGGTGAGACGCAGCTCGAGATCACCTATACCCTGCCTGCCGGCTCCCCGTTTCTGTATCATGGGCGAGTTGTAAATGTGAAAGGTATGGAAGTCACGCCGCTACGGCTGATCGCGCCGCAAGGCGTCAACCTTGAAAGTAAAGACGTAGAGAAAGTCGGCACCGAACCGAAGACGCAAGCCACGGTCTACACGGTCACCGCGCGCGACCTATTCTCAGTGAACGTGACAGGCACGGGCAGTGGACTCACCAACGATGGTTCTGCCGCCAGCGACGCCGAATCGGGAGCCGACCCGAACGATTCGCCCCAGGTGACGGAAGGACAGCCGCAGATCTACATGCATCAGGGATGGCTGCTGATCTTGACATTCGCCATTCTCGGGCTGGGCTTGCTCTATCTCTACCGTAATTCGCCGGTCCGGTCTGCTTGATCGCAGCACTCGAACTTCACTCTGTCTGGAAATTCTTCGGCGACTATCCTGCCCTGCAAGGTCTTTCCTTCATCGTCGAGCCGGGCCAGTGTTGCGCCCTGCTCGGCCGTAATGGCGCCGGTAAAACCACGTTACTCCGCATTCTCGCTGGGCTGACGCCCTATCAGGAGGGCCGCGTCGTGGTTTTAGGAAAACCGCCTCGCGATCCTGTTACCCGACAGCGAACGGGCTTCTTGGGTCATGGCATCGGAGTCTATGACGACCTGACAGCGAGCGAGAATCTTCGATTCTTTGCCCGGGTCTCCCGGATACCCGCCTCTCGCATTCCGTATTGGCTCGAGCAAGTGCAGCTGGAACGTGTGGCCGATATTCCGGTCAGGCAGTTCTCGCGCGGCATGCGACAACGGCTGGCAATCGCGCGCGTATTCCTCTCCGAACCGGAACTGCTGGTGCTGGACGAGCCCTTCACTTCGCTCGATGATCGTGCGATTGCAATGCTGAGCAGACTGCTCACACAGCGGCGAGCGGCAGGGGCCACCATCATCCTTTCGACCCACCAGCTGCAGGAGGCCTTTGCGCTCGCTACACGAGTCGCGCTGCTCGAGAACGGCCGGCTGCGCTTTGAGGGGCCACGGACCGAAGAGATGCTTGCCGACACGGGCTTGTTATATCGCCTCTATGGCAGCGAGGCGCGCACTTGAGTACGCTGCGGGGCGCACTGTTGATCGCCGGTAAAGACTTGGCGACCGAGTGGCGCACCAAAGAGTCGGTCAACGCAGCGGCAGCCTTCGCCATCGTCATTCTCCTGCTGTTTTCGTTCGCCTTCGATCCCTCCCCTGAAATGATTCGCGATATCGGCGGAGGATTGCTGTGGCTGGTGATTGCGTTCGCGGGTGCGCTGGTTTTCACTCGCGGCTTCGCCCGGGAGAGCGTGAACGAGTGCCTGGACGTATTGCTGGCTGGATCTCTTTCACCGGCCAGTCTAACCCTGGGCAAGGCGGCCGCGAGCCTGGTTGTGCTGCTGGCCATTGAGGCCTTGGCGTTAGTGGTCTTTGGCATCTTTTTCAACGTGCGCTGGTGGGTGCGGCTCCCGGAACTCCTGGCCACCATGCTGTTAGGCAGCTGGGGCGTTGCCATCATCGGCTCCGTTTTCGGCGCGATGACTGTCAATCTGCGATTACGCGAGCTCATGCTGCCGGTAGTGGTGTACCCTCTCTTGATTCCACTTCTGATTGCCGCGATCGAATTGACACGGAGTTGCCTGAACGGTGAAGGTTGGAGCGGCGACGCCCTGCTGTGGGGTCGCGTCTTGATTGTCTTCGATATTGTGTTTACGTCGCTCGCGGCCGCCCTGTCAGAGACAATTTTGGTGAACTAAAGTCTGCTTCCTTGCAAATACTGGCCGGGTACATGCCACTTGCGCGTGACTTTGAAGCTCGATCTGATGAACTGATCTGATGAACTAGAGATATGCGCGATAAATTGGCCATCGGCTTCACCGCTGCCGGAGCTCTTCTGCTTGCCTGGAACTTGCACTCCATTCTGCTTGGATTACCGGACGAGGCAGCGCAGGGCGCCATTTACCGCATCATGTTTTTTCATATTCCGGCGGCCATCGTCAGCATGCTCGGTTATTTCGCGGCGCTCACGCTCAGTCTCTGGTACCTGGCTTCAAAAGATCTCAAATACGATTCGATGGCGGCCTCTGTGGTTGAAGTCTCGCTGGTTTTTTCGCTCATCAACATCATCACTGGCAGCATCTGGGCACGCATCATCTGGGGCATCTGGTGGACGTGGGATTACCGGCTCACATCCTGGCTGGTTGGCATTCTGATCTTCTGGGGCTACTTGATGCTGCGCCGCGCGATCACGGAACCAACCCAGCGCGCACGTCTGTCCTCTGCCCTCTGTCTGTTCGGCTGCGTTGATATCGTCATCGTGTGGAAATCGATCGAGTGGTTCCGTACGCAGCACCCGGGGCCGGTGTTGAGCTTCCGCACCGGGGGCGGCACGATCGACCCGGTGATGGAACACGCGCTGTATCTGAATTTTTACGCCATCTTGATGATCGCTGTCGCTCTTGTACTGATTCGCACGCGTCAGGAGAGCATTTCTCGTGAGATCGATGGGCTGCGCCGCTTCGCTCATGCAGGATAAGGATACTTACGCATGATCGAGGCACGCAACTTCACCTACATGTTCTATGGCTTTCTGGCCGCGTGGCTGGTTGTCTTGATCTATGTCATTACGCTCGCACGTCGTGGCGCGCGCCTGAAGCGAGAGCTCGACCAGGTGCGCCAGATGACCCGTTCAGAGGCTGACAGTCTTACCCGCCGCTAAGGTCACTTTGCTCGAGGAATAATCGAAGCTGTCCGCGTTCGTACTTCCCGGATGGCCAGCCATGTCAATCGTCGTCAGCCGGCCCGCGATCGATTTCGCGTCAACCGTCAACGTTAAAAACCCATGGTTCGTATCGTTGGCCGCCACGACGGTTGCTTTGGTTGCAGGATCCGTCACCGGCAAAGCGCCCGAGGTGTTCAACGAATGCAAGTGATAGTAGCCGCCCAAGCCTGCCACGATAAACGGCGTCGGTGCATGCCCGACTACGGGCCTTTCGATGCGCTGATAGTTATGAACGTGCGCTGTGAGAACCAGGTTGGGAATGCGGCGTGACTTGTTGATGGCACTCGAAATCACTTCCGCCATGCGAGGGCTGCCACTGTGGTGATTGTCAAACGAGTACACCGGGTGATGCACGGCAACGATCAAAGCTTTGTCGTCGGGCGCCGTTGCCAGCTGATGGGCCAGCCATTGCTGTTGCACCGAATCGATCGATCCGTGCTCGGGCACGTTGGAATAGAGCCCGACGATTGTCACAAACGGGCAATTGAGCGTGAAGTACACATTGGGCAGGGAAAGAGTCACGCGCGGCGCGTCACGCGACTCTGGATTTACGCGCGGCGCAGGAGTCATGAAATATCTCACATAGCCGTCCAGCGACGTTTGCGAAGCATCCACCGGATCGCCATCGTGGTTGCCGGGAATTCCGATAATCGGGGGCGCGTAATGATCGTAGGGCGAATAGAACTGGGGATAGTAGTCGTTCACCTGTCCGTTGTAATAAACGATGTCTCCGATATGAAAAAAGAAGGCCGGCACTGGCTCGTCGGACAGTTTTAATTCGGCCTTCATCGCCGCCGCCACAGCCTCCTGACTCGACGGATGGGCCACGCCGCCGGTATCCCCCACAACGTGGAACACCAGCTTGCCATCCTTTGCCGCTTTCGCAGCGATGCCGGGCACGACAGTCTCCAGATCGTAGTGGTAAGGCGGGTGACCTAAAGGACGAGGCAGCGGCTGAAACATCTGTGTCGCCGCATCCAAAACAGAGAGCGGCTGTGCGCCCTCGTACGCCTGCGAGCGATTGACGGGAGGTCGTTCACGCACGATGCCGGGCTGTAATTGTGACATTTCGATGATCTTCTTCTTGCAATCCGTAGTGCAATTCTGACACCAACCGCATCGATATCGGAAGACAATGGCGAAATCAAAATCGGACTCGGCGACCTACACCAAACCCGAGTTGCGCGACAAAATTAAAGACCGCGTGATGAAGAGCGATCAGGGCGGTAACTCCGGCCAATGGAGTGCCCGCAAGGCGCAACTGGTTACGCAGGAGTACGAGAAAGAAGGCGGCGACTACAAAAAGCCGCGCAACGAATCCCAGAAACACCTGAAACAGTGGGGCAACGAAAAGTGGCACACATCCGACGGCAAACAGGCCCGCCGCCAAGGTGGAACGACACGCTATTTGCCCGACAAGGCGTGGAGCAGCTTGTCAGAGAGCGAGAAGCAGTCCACGAACAAGCGAAAGCAGGAAGGATCGAAAGCCGGGAAGCAGTTCGTCCCGAATACGAAGGCGGCAGCCGAAGCTCGTAAAAAAGCGGTCAAGAAGACTGCAAGTAAGAAGTCTGCCGCGAAGAAGGCGGCACCAAGCAAGAGTGCCGCCAAGAAAACCGTCAGCAGAAAAGGCTCATCCGGAAAACCGGCCGCTAAGAGGCGGGCTTAAACTGGCGCGCGTTCTCGTTGAGCAGCGACGCCAACTTCACATCGCGTTCCGTGATGCCGCCTGCGTCATGCGTCGTCAGATCCACCGTGATGGTGCCATAGACATTCGACCATTCCGGATGGTGATTCATCTTCTCGATGCCGCAGGCCGACATCGCCATGAACGCGAATGCCTGCGTGAAGTCCGCAAAACGGAATACCCGGTGGAGCTTCCCCGCTTCCACGGACCATCCCGGAAGGTCGGCCAGCGCTGTCGCGGTTTCAGCCTCTGTGAACTTTTGCCTCGACATGCGGCTATTATAAAAGGAGTCTCGCTCACATGCCGGAAGGAAACCTGCACCACGACCGGCGCCGTCGTTTGCTCGACCGGCGCTTTCGTGAAGCCAAGCTTGTAATCAAAGGAACGCTTGATACGGATCACCCGATCATGGCGCACATTATTCCGATCCGGCGTTGCAATCTTTCTTGTACATACTGTAACGAATACGATAATTTTTCAAAGCCGGTACCAGTGGCAACCATGCTCGAGCGAATCGAGCACCTGGGAAGGCTTAAAACGGGCGTAATTACGGTCAGCGGCGGCGAGCCGCTGCTGCATCCCGAGCTGGACGATATCATCGGTGGCATTCGACGGCACGCTACTCTGGCTGGTCTCATTACCAACGGCTATCTGTTAACGGCAGAGCGTATCGAAAAGCTGAACGCCGCTGGACTTGACTACTTACAGATCAGCATCGATAACGTAATGCCGGACGATGTGTCGAAGAAGAGCCTGAAAGTGCTCGACCGCAAGCTCCAGCTTTTGGCTGAACACGCTCACTTCCACGTCAACATCAACTCTGTGCTGGGAGGCGGCATCTGCAACCCCGAAGATGCGCTCATCGTCGGTAAGCGCGCCATGGAACTGGGCTTCACCTCTACGGTAGGCATCATCCATGATGGTGACGGGCAATTGCGGCCCTTGGCTCGCCGGGAGCGCGAAGTCTTTCTCGAGATGAAGAAGTTCGAGAAGAAGCATTTTTCACGTTTGAATGGCTTTCAGGAAGCGATTGCCAACGGAGAGCCCAGTGACTGGCGATGCCGCGCTGGATCCCGCTATCTTTACATCTGCGAGGACGGTCTGGTGCATTACTGCTCTCAACAGCGAGGCTTTCCCGCCAAGCCACTCGCGCAATACACGGTGGAAGACGTTCGCCGCGAGTACATTACCCAAAAATCATGTGCGCCCCTGTGTACTGTTTCCTGCGTACACCAGATCTCCTACTTCGATTTCTTTCGCGGTGAGCAGACCCGCGTGGTCGATCCTGTACCGCAGCCGCAGCTTGTTTCCATCAACCGCGCTTGAACAGATGGTGTAGTCGATCATGCAGAGGACGGCTCTGGCCGCGGATGATCGCGTCCTGACTCACGACCCGGGAACGGATCACCCGGAGCGGCCCGCGCGTTATACAGCGGTCAAAGACGCATTCCAAACGGCCGGGCTGTTTTCGCATCCCGCCATCGTCAACCTTCCACCGCGACTCGCCACACGCGAAGAGTTGCTACTGGTCCACACCGCTGAGTATCTGGACCTTGTGGAACGAGAAGTCCGGGATAGCCGTCCGTCGCTGAGCACGGGCGATACCGATATCAGTGCCGGCTCACATACAGCCGCGTTGGCAGCAGCAGGCGCGGCTCTTCAGGCCGTTGATGCGGTGTGCGGCGGTCGTGCTGCGAATGCCTTCTGTCTGGTACGTCCGCCGGGCCACCACGCCAGCGCCTCTCGCGGTATGGGCTTCTGCCTGTTCAACAACATCGCCCTGGGCGCCCGGTATGCTCAACAGCGGTTCCATCTTGAACGCGTGCTGATCATCGATTGGGATGTGCACCACGGGAACGGTACCGAAGACGTTTTCCTGAACGATGCATCGGTATTGTTCTTCAGTTCGCACGAGTGGCCGCTCTATCCTGGAACCGGCGGTCGCAGCCAGGCCAATGTCCTGAATTGCCCCTTGCCGGCCGGCTCCGGGCAAAGGGAAATTTTCGATGCGTTTTACCGTACGCTGTCTCCGCGCGCGGAGACATTTGCGCCTGAACTGATCCTGATTTCAGCCGGGTTCGACTCCCGCCATGACGATCCTTTAGGCCACTTCCAGTTGGAAGACGACGATTTTCGTGCTCTGACCATGATGGTTCGCGAACTGGCAGACCGTCATGCCCAGGGCCGAATCGTCTCGATCCTGGAAGGGGGCTACAACCTGGATGGACTCGCTCGCGCCGCGACTGCCCACGTTCAGGCGCTACTAGCAGACTCGAGCTACGACTAGGGTCTTACAGAATTTTCCTGGAAGAGTACCCTCAGTACGCGGACAGCCCCGTCTTTCGAGAACCTGACTTTTGTGGCGCTACTGGATTGGTGAGTTCTTGTCAAATCGAGTGAGCTATGGCATTGCGCTGGCGCAGTACAGAAAGGAACGGTCAACGGCATCTCGGCATAATTCTCGCCGTCGTCTTTGCTGCTCTGCGATGGCCGTGTCCTGCGTTGGCCTTCATCGACCCATCCTCCGGCAGTTTGCCGCTGCGGATCGCAGTCGATCGCGTTCTATCAAACCACCTTCCTGTTGATCTCAGCCGCCAGAATGTAATCGAGCGTGGAGGCGGCAATCTGGATTTCGAATGGTCCGCGCCAACGTTTCAAAATCCAGAGGACCTGACGTTCCGCTACCGCCTGCTTGGTTTCGACAAAGCCTGGATTGCCGCTGGCCGCCGCCGGGTGGCCTTCTACACCCATGTCCCGCCCGGCCAATACCGGTTTCAGGTTGAAGCAAATCTGCACGGCGCGTGGGGACAACCGGAACAGACCAGGGTGTTTACGCTGCGTCCTCATCTGTTCGAAACAGCCTGGTTCCGCATCGGCCTGGCGATCGTTGTTGTCGCGATCGGAATGATCGCCTACCGCATTCGTGTGGAGCAACTCTTCCTGCGCGAATGCCGCCTCCGCCAGCTCGTCGACCGGCGTACCGCGGCGCTTGAAGCCAGCGAGCGAGAGCTGCGCGCCTCCCACAGCGAGTTGGAGATGCGCGTCCGTCAGCGTACCGAAGAACTGCAAGCCGCCAAGGAGTTCGCCGAAGCCGCAAATCAGGTGAAAGATGCTTTCCTGGCCAAGATCAGCCATGAGATTCGCACTCCCATTAACGGCATCATTGGCATGACGGAACTTGCCATCTCTACGCCCCTGTCGGACGAGCAGCGCGAATACCTGGATCTGGTCCGGTATTCATCCGATGCCTTGCTCGTCGTGGTGAACGACATCCTGGATTTCTCGAAAATCGAGGCGAAGAAGCTCGAGTTGCAGCTCACTTGGTTCGATCTGCGCCGGCTGGTAAAGGATCTGGTATATTCGCTCAAGTTTCGGGCAAAGCAAAAAGATTTGATGCTCGAACTCCGCATCGATCCGCAAACGCCACTGGAGGTTTTTGGCGATCCGCTTCGAATCCGCCAGGCCTTATTGAATCTGCTGGATAATGCCATAAAGTTCACTCCTTCGGGAGCCATCCACGTCCAGTTGGGTTGTCAGGAGATCAGCCTCCCGGCTTTCACCGGACGTAGAACGGCGCTGCTGCGCTTCGCCATTCAGGATTCCGGCATCGGCATCAGCCCGGAGAAGCAAAGAGCCGTTTTCGACGCCTTCAGCCAGGCCGACAATAGTTGCACCAGACGCTATGGCGGCACCGGACTGGGCCTGACAATATCCTCGTCGCTTGCACAAATGATGGGCGGGCGGCTCTGGCTGGAGAGTACGCCAGGACGCGGTAGCACCTTCTACTTCACGGCCCGCCTCGAACTCAATGAGGGTGAGGAACCCGAGACCGCTGTTGCCTAGCCCCCACCTTTTCCTTGAACCTCGCCAACACGGGCGGGCTAGTTGCGATGGCTATACTGAAGGTGCATTGGCTCGTTTTTCATTCCGATGAACAATCGTTTTAAGTGGACTATTATCGGCTCTTCCAGCTGTATAGTTGCTCTCTTATTGATGGGTGCGCGCACCAGCCGCGCAGTAGCGAACGACGACGTTTATGGGCATCTGAAGGTTTACGAAGAGGTTTTGAACCGCATCAAGGTGGAGTATGTCGAGGAGCCGGACATGAAGAGTGTCACGCTCGGCGCAATCAACGGCCTGCTGGAGTCGGTCGATCCATTTGCAAGCTATTTAAATGCTGATCAATTCCGAAATTACGAGAAAGGCGCGGACGCGGCTAAAGCCGGCCTGGGAGTCGTCTTAGCCAAGCGCTTTGGATATGTAGCGGTGGTGGATGCTCTTCCCGGTTCACCCGCCGATAAAGCGAATATCAGTTCCGGCGATCTGATCGAGAGCATCAACCATGTCGCCACGCGCGACATGCCGCTTGCCTATGCCGATCAGCTTTTGCGAGGTGAGCCTGGTAGCAAGGTTGAAATCACAATCCTGCGGCTGAAGAACCCCGATCCTCAAAACGTTACGCTGACCAGGGCGGCTGTTCCCTTCCCTGCCGTCGTCAGCAAAACGCTCCCGGACGGTGTGGGTTACATCCATGTCGGCAGTCTGGCCGGCAATCGCCTGGGCGAAGCGAAGTCTCGCCTTCAAGAGCTGAAAAAGCAAGGTGTCAAATACGTCGTTCTGGACCTTCGGCACTGTTCTACCGGCGAGCAGGAAGCTGGCATTTCGCTAGCGAACCTGTTTGTCTCGAAAGGTGAACTGGGTTATCTGCAGGGCCAGAAGGTTCAGCGCAAGGATTTCACGGCCAAGCCCGGTGATGATGTATGGGACGGTCCTCTGGTCGCGATTACGGATCGCGCGACTGCGGGCGGTTCCGAGATCGCGGCTGCCGCGCTAATGGACAGCAAACGTGCACAAGTTGTGGGCGAGCGTAGCTACGGCGACGCAAGCGTGCGCAGGACGGTTCGAATGGAGGATGGCGGCGCGGTCATTCTTTCGGTCGCCAAATATTACGGGCCTGCTGGTAAAGCGGTGCAGGATACGGGCGTTGTTCCGACCGTACAACTGGCCGAGAATGACAACTCTCCGGAACTCGATAGCGACGGCAATCCGATTCCGGGATCGGAGCCCAGGAATAAGGAAGATAATCTGCTCAAACAATCGATCGAGCTGGTTACCGGCAAGACGTCCCTCGCGCAATTGATGAACGAGTCAAATGGCCCGATTATCAATACCGGACACCAGAACGCGTCACCGCCGGCCGATCCTCAGTAAACTGCGGATTCGCCGCATCACACCATGCCTATTTACGAGTATCGATGTAACAACTGCGGCAAGCAGTTCGACGTCATGCAGAAGTTTTCTGATGCGCCGCTTACCACGCACGAGGAGTGCGGCGGAACACTAGTGAGACTGATTTCCGCACCCGCTCTCCAATTCAAAGGGAGCGGTTTTTACGTCAACGACTACGCCAAGTCAAGCTCATCCTCGTCCCCTGCAAATGCTTCCAGCTCCGGTGAGAGCGGTAAAACGGCGGAAGGGGCGAAGAAGAACGACACCAAATCGGGAGCCTCTTCCTCCCCCGATTCGACATCGGCTCCAGCTTCAGGTACCTCCACCTCCAAACCCTCGTCGCCCGCTTCTGATACAAAATGAAGCGTGGCCACACGCAGATCGTTCCTTAAGAGTACGGGGGCCGGGTTTGCCGGTGTTACGTTGCTGTCGGCGCAAGCCTCGCGGCAAACCACATCGCCTAACGATCGGATTCAGATCGCGCTGATTGGATGCGGCGGTATGGGCCAGACGGACGCCGAGAGCTCCACCGGTACAGGCTTAACGCAGTTGGTGGCTGCTGCCGATTGCTACGACGGGCGCCTGGAGCACATGCGTGAAATCTATGGCAAAACTATTTTCACGTCCCGCCACTACGAGGAAGTGCTGGCCCGCAAAGACGTAGACGCAATCCTGATTGGCACCCCCGACCATTGGCACAGCAAGGTTACAGTGGATGCGCTTCAGGCAGGCAAACATGTTTACTGCGAAAAACCGATGGTGCAGCATCTTGAAGATGGCGCCACGGTAATCGAGGCGGCCCGGCGCGCCCCCAACCGAGTAGTCCAGATTGGCAGCCAGCGTGTCAGTTCTGTCGTCTATCAGAAAGCGGCTGAGATCTACAAGAGCGGCGCCCTGGGAAAGTTAAACCTTGTCGAAGCCTGGTGGGACCGCAACTCTGCCGAAGGTGCCTGGGAGTACACCATTCCACTGGATGCCGGGCCACAGACCTGCGACTGGGACCGATTCCAAGGCCGGGCAAAGAAGACCGCGTGGGATCCGAACCGGTTCTTCCGCTGGCGTTGCTACCAGGACTACGGCACGGGCGTTGCGGGCGATCTGTTCGTACATCTGTTTTCCGGCCTTCACGCCATTACCGGTTCCACTGGGCCGGTCCGGGCTTTTGCCACGGGCGGCTTGCGGTTCTGGAATGATGGCCGCGATGTACCGGACGTCATGTTTGGCCTGTTCGACTATCCCGAAACTTCTGCCCATCCAGCTTTCAATCTGGTGCTCCGCGTTAATTTCGTCGATGGCGGGAATGAGAGCTCCGGCTTCCGCTTTACCGGTTCGGACGGCCTAATGACGGTGGACGAGAACGTTCACCTGACTATCCCTTCGAAGCCGACCGAGCCTGGTTTCCTGATTGACAGCTTCTCGGCTCAGGGCCAACAGGAATTTCTGAAGCAGTATCGGCAGCATTATCCTGAACGCAAGCCCAGTCCCGGCAATCTGGCTTCGAGCGCCGACCAGGTGTTTTCTCCGCCGGAAAAATACAGCGACCATCTCGACCACCACTTCAACTTCGCGCATGCTATCCGCTCCGGCAAACCGGTGGTAGAAGATCCGGTTTTCGGCTTTCGCGCCGCCGGCCCGGCACTGCTTGCGAACCGCAGTTTTTTTGAAGCTCGTGTCATGACCTGGGATCCGAACGCGATGAAAGTGGCCAGCTAATATGGCAGCGCGACCAAATAACATCAACAGTAATATCCAGATTGGGCTGATTGGTGCCGGCATCATGGGCACTGGCGATGCCATGCTCTCCACCAGCGTCGAAGGGGTGAAACTTGTGGCCGCCTGCGACTGCTACGACGGCCGGCTTCAGCACATGAAAGAAGTCTACGGCCCCCAGACCATGACGACTCGCGACTACCGCGAAATTATTGCGCGCAAAGATATCGATGCCGTCATAATCGCTACTCCCGACCATTGGCATCGGCCCATTGCCGTGGCTGCGCTCGGAGCCGGCAAGCACGTGTATTGCGAAAAACCGATGGTACATGACGTGAGCGAGGGTCGCGCCATGATCGACGCGCAGTCGAGTTCCGGCAAGGTCCTGCAGATTGGGAGTCAGTATCGAAGCTCGTTTGTTTATCAAAAAGCACACGAGCTGATGTCGAAGAAAGTGATCGGCAAACTGAATACGGTAGAAGCGTGGTTGGATCGTAATACCGCGATTGGAGCCTGGGAGTATTCTATTCCGGTTGACGCGAGTCCAAAGACAGTGGATTGGGATCAATTTCTCGGAACGGCACCCAAGCGTCCCTTTGATGCGGCTCGCTTCTTTCGCTGGCGCAATTGGCGCGACTACGGTACCGGGGTGGCAGGAGACCTCTTCGTGCACCTTCTGACCGGCATTCATACCGTCACCGGGTCACTGGGCCCACAGCGCATTTTCGCCACCGGAGGGACCCGGTATTGGAAGGACCGCGATGTCCCGGACGTAATGCTTGCCACGATGGATTATGCGGATACGCCGCAACATCCCGCCTTCAATGTCATTCTCCGAGTGAACTTCAAGAGCAGCCTACCAGAGGAGGCCTTCGGCCTCAGGTTCATCGGAAGTGATGGCGTCTTGACTACCAACGGCTTTGAGGAGCTGCGGATCACTAGGACGTCGCGCCCGGAGGAATTTGATAGCTCCAGCCAAAGCTTCTCCAAGCCGATGCAGATGCAGCTTCGCGAGGCATGGCTGGCGAAACATCCTGCGCCCACGGTAGCTTCCTTTCAACCCGATCACAGCGAAGTGTACGATATGCGGTCGCAAGATGCGCATCTCGATCACCATCGCAACTTCTATGCTTCTATTCGCGACAGCAAGCCTTTGTTGGAAGATGCCACCTTTGGCTTGCGTGCCGCAGGGCCTGCGCTGTTGACCAACGAAAGCTACTTCGACCGAAAGATCGTTAACTGGGATCCGGAGACGATGACGATTGCAAAGACGTGAGCTGAGCGTTGAGAGAGCCTTGCCGGTAACCCTCCAGATCGAGCGTGATGAAGTTGAAGCCCAGTTGCTTGAATATCCTCGTGAATGCGGCGGCCATTTCCGGCGTGAGTGCCCTGCTCAGTTCCTCGCGGGCAATCTCGATCCGCACCAGGTCACCGTGGAAACGCACGCGAAACTGGCGGAAACCTAAGGAAGCTAAGGCCTCCTCGCCCTGCTCGATCGTCCCGATCAGCGTTGGCGTTACAGCGGTACCATACGGCACTCGTGAGCTGAGACAGGCCGCGGCAGGACGATCCCAGGTGGAAAGACCCGCTTGTTTGGACAGGGCGCGGATATCAGCCTTGGTGAATCCCGCATCCACCAGCGGTGCCAGGACTCCATGCTGTTTGGCGGCCGCCTGACCGGGCCGGTAGTCCCCCAGGTCGTCGCAGTTCACGCCATAGGCGATGTGTTGGAAGCCGCGCGCAATCGCAAAAGCCTGAAGTTCCCGAAAGAGTTCATCCTTGCAGTGAAAACAACGATTTTTGTCGTTGCGAACATAGTCTGGATTTGCAAATTCGTTCGTTGCAATAAACTCATGGGCGAAACCGCATTCCCGCGCGAACTCAGCCGCTTCTCGCTTGTGCGAGGCCGGCAGCGACGGCGAGTCTGCGGTGACAGCCAGTGCCTGCTTCCCTAACGCTTTGTGAGCGGCCCAGGCAAGATAAGCCGAATCAGCTCCGCCTGAGTAGGCAACGATCAGGGAGGGCAGATTGCCCAGCGAGGCAAGAAGTTGCGCCTCCTTCGCGGAATCGACCAGGGCCGCGCCGTCGATCAGAACTAAACGACTCATCCACTCCCTATTGTCGCGTGGCCAGATCGGCGTTTACGAGGCCTGCT